>PVJX010042063.1:0-14353 GCA_004027295.1 Dolichotis patagonum
GTGCTTTAATTTTGTAACTTGAACAACTATTTCCAATGATGACAGTATGTAACTTATCAAGTGGCGATTTCTTAGTGTTTTTGTTTTGTTGTTGTTCTTGTGGTTCTTTTATTTTTTGCCTTTGGAATTCTGTATTGTTGCTACCCTTTTTCTGTTTTGTTTGGTTGTTTTCTTTTTTGTTTTTTCTCTTTAAATAAAAAAAAAAGATGAAATCAGGGGAGCCTCAGATGTGCAGGGGGGAAGGAAAACACTACACAAAACCTGGAACAGAGAGAGAACAATTCCTGATAAATACAAACCCAAACGTGTTAGCAAAGGGCCATGACTAAATGTCCTCAAAGCAGCTGTGGTCATGAAGGGTTTACAGTAAAAAAGTCCATGTTGCATGCTAGGGGCACACATGAGAGACACAAAGCCCCGGAGAGGCTGTGGGAGAAAGCGGGAAAGAGATCTAGGGAAAAGGCGAGCAAAGGAGTTAGGTCTGGCAAAACCGTTGCCCAGGGCCAACTGGTAGGCGAGAGATCTTACCAGGATTAGAGAGGGACCGTTTATAACAGTAAAAGAGTTGCAGCCTTGGAAAGCTATAACTGGCTTTTACTCACCTAACATCTAGGCCCAAAATACATGCAGGAAACATGGCTAGGATAAAAGAAAAAATGGTCAAATGTGATGATACATTTCTCTGTCATTGATAAAGCAAGCAGACAAAATATCACTGCAAAAACAGCCTGAACATAGGACTTGAATTAATTGACAGAATACACTTTGCAATGAAAGACTGTAGGTTATTATCAAGCGTATGCAAAACATTTACCAAACCTGGACCATGAACAACAAACCAACACGTTCCAAGGGACTGAAATAATTCAGAATTGGTTTTCTCACTTCAGATATTTATGTTGGAAACTCAGAAGCACTGCAACAAAAAAATTTAACCTAGAAATTATCTGAATATTTGAAAAGTATTATACTTCAGGCAGCCCCTAGGTCAAAGAATAAATAACAATTAAATTAGAAAATATTGTGAGCTATGTCGTAACATGGCAAACCATATGGGGTGTGGTCAAAGCTGTGCTTTATAGAGGCAAATTTATAGCCTTAAATACATCCACAAAAAAGAGTCAGAAAAGTCGATTTTCTGAGAGTGTGGTGAATGCCACGAGGCAGTGCCTTGCCTGGAAGGTGACACTTGAGGAGTGTCACCTGCCTGCATAGCTGGGGACCTCTCCAGAACCAGTGGCAGGGCCTTGTGGGAAGAGAGTCCCTTGTCTTAACTGGGGACAACTGTAAAGGGCCACCCCATAATAGAGCTTCCCATGAAGTTAGTCGAGTCCTGTGTTGTAGTTGTATGGTTGTTGCTAAGACCACAAGGAAACCAGACACCTGCAACTTGAAGGCGAGGTCTGTTTAGGGCACAGTTGGCCACTTCAAGGCAGGAAGATATGAAGGAAGGGCCTGGTGGAGGCAAATTTGCTCGTGGCATGGCAGCCAGGAAGCAGAGGGAAAGAGTGAGGAACCAGGGAGGAGCCAGAGTCCTCCTGGGCCAGGTCCAGCGACCACCTCTTCCAGCCAGGCCTCCTAGCAGCAAATCAGCTGCACATAACCCATAGTTCACCTTCCGCAAGGCCCACTTCTGCGTGCGTGGCGCTCTTGGGGGACGTCTGGATAACATCCTCAGACGGGTCCTACGTCTGGGATTCAGTCCCTGTTGACCACCTGCATATGAGCTTACCTCGAAGCAAACTTCCCAGGGGACCTGAATCAAAGCTGTGGTTCTGGGGGTGACCTCGGGAAGCAAAATGTGATGCGGGTGAAAGCGTTAAAACTTCGTCCGGTGGGGAACTGGGTGGGAGACTGGGGGAGTAGCAGTTCTAAGGAGCAGGAAGTGGATCGCTGCCAAGTGTTAGCACTGCCGAGTGTTACCAGTCATGGAGCAAACCACGAAGAGCTGAGTCACTGCTCACCAGAGAGCGTGTGGGATGAGTTCAGCAAAATAATAGGAATAAGGAATTCCAGCTGGACATGGTAGCTCAAGCCTGTAATCCCAGTACTCAGGAGGCTGAGGCAGGAAGACCATGAGTTCAAATCCAGCCTGAACTACATAGCCAGACCCTGTCTCACAAAAAAAAAAAAAAAAAAAAAAAAAAAGAATTCCAAATTCTGCTTCTTTATAAAACAGTAAAAGTTTTCACGCAGCAAAAACTATCAATCTCTACTTTTTTTCATAACCCAAATGCTGGCTGATTCTTCCCAAATTTGATCAAAAATATTTATTAATTTACATATTTCAGGAGCTCAAAAACCCCACACAGGATAGACTGAAAAAGATGCACACCCAGACACATTGTGACCGAACTGTTGACTGCTAAAGACAAAGAGAATTTTAAAAACAAAGACAAGGAGAGTCAATGTAGTAAATGAGAAGTAACATCAAATATACAGGGACCCGTAATCAGATTAATAACTGAGCCAGGGATTTAGCTTAGCAGCATAAGTGCCTGCCTTGCAAGTGCGCGGTTGTGAGTTCAATCCTCGGTACAGAAAAAATCCCCCACAGATTAATAACTAATTTCTCACTAGACACCATGAATGTGAGAAGGCAAACATATGCAAAATGCCGGAAGAGAAATCCATCAACCAAGAGCTGTATATAGCTGGCAAAACTGCCTTTTGACAGTGAGGGAGAATTTAGGATATCCCCAGATAAAGACTGTGAAAATTCATTGCTATCATAATAAAAAGTAATTGTCCTAAAATAAATGCTAAATGAAGCCCTGCAAGATGATAAGAAAAGACAACAGGCACTAACTTGACTGACGAAGAGATGAACTGTAGAAAAAGATACTACACTGGTATAAAAGAAATCAAGAAAACATTCTTAGTTTGTAATTCCTTTTTTATATTTGATTTGAAAGAAACCTGCGCAAAGTTATTATTATGAATCTAGGTTGATAGGCACGTAAGTATAAAGATGTAATTTGGATGACAGTGGTAACAAAGTTTGGGAAGATGGACGTGCATAGGAGCAAAGATTTTGTGTACTATTCAGAGTAAGTCAATATTAAACAGAAGTAGATTAATATAACATGTTAAGTGTAATATCTAGCACAACCAGAAAAAAATAACTGAAAAGTACATATTAAAAGAAATTATAGTGATATTGTGGCCCTGAAGCAAGGCCAGCAGATTGCTGTAGCTGCTGGTTTCAAACAGGAGCCTAAAGAGAATTCTTTCTGTGGTCTGTTGGCCATTTCAGAACTTTGGAAATGGAATGGTCAATTCATCAGAAAGAAATAGCAGGTGAGTATGGGGGACTTTAGGGGGCCTGCAAGGGAGAGACAGTGCCTCGTGCCTCGGGACCTGCACCATGCAGTTGACTCGGGGTGCCAGGAGAACAAGGAACTCCCCCCACCCAGGGGCGGCTGTGATCCTGCCGGCATGCGGGCTGAGAATCAGATATCTCATGACATCCTGTCCCCTGTCCCATGTCCCCCCTCCCCTTAGCAAGTGGGAGCCAGTGAACTACACATCTTGTGAAAAGATTGGCTGTGTTATTTAGTATGAGCTCTCCATATGCAAAGATAAGGACAACCCTTTGGAAGAAAACAAGAGACAATATGACAGACAGTGAAGATCTCTGGTTGTCTAGCTTTGAAATCTATGCTTTCTTATGTCCTGTTCTTTTTTGTTTTGTTGTGTTTAATTTTACTCCCTTTTAAAATAAAATTAAAAAAAATTATAGTGATATCAAAATAGCACATTAGAAAATATCTGATATGAAAGTGGATAATATGCAGAAACTCAGGAATTAAAAAAAAGAAAACGATAAAGAAAAAAGGAAAAAACTAAAGAAAATAAATAGCAAGACAGATGTATGTATATGCTTTTTCTTATGAGTCACCATGATAAATGTAAATATACTAACCTCTTCAAATAAAAAGAAGCAGCAATTAGCAGATTAGATGAAGTAATATGATACAGTGAAATGGTATTTAGAGACTCATTTTAGAACCACAGAGCCAAGGAAGTTAAAAGTAAAAGAATAGGAAAAATATTCTATGCAAATACTACTCAAAATAGAGATAGAGTGGCTAACATCAGACAAAATAGACATTAGTGTAAATTATTAGAGCCAAAGGAGATTACAAAATGATAATCATCATGAAGATATAGTAATTATAAACATATATGTGCCTAACAACACAGCTTCAAAGCATCTGTCTATCTAGATAGATACATTACTCTCAAGTTATGATCAACCTCACATATGAACAACTTGGCTTACAACCAGAATTTTAGGTTTAATTTATGATTGAATTCTGGCGTTACAACCTGGATGCCAGCTGCCAGTGTGACTGTAACAAAGACTCACAATGCGGGAAGAGTGTGTGTAGGGGGTTATAAGCATCAGTGTGAGCCCAGGTGCACAGATCTGTGGACATGATTTCAATCCATGCTTTGTATTATTGCTATGATTAGGGCTTCCAGAATGACCCCCCAAACCTAGAAAAGAAGCTAAGGAAGGAGAGGAAGGTAAAGAAACCACTTTCAGTAATGGAGACAGAAAACTTCCACAGAGCTCTGCCTGCCGGAGCGCACTGACGTCCCCTGAAGGCTCCACCAGTGACCGCAGAGTGTTACACACTGGCCATTCTCCGCACAGACGCATGCTGGGTCGCAAACAGGTCTTGGTACTTCTAAAGAGATTAGAATCATACAAGTATGTGCTCCGACCACAGTGTAATGAGTTAGAATTTCACAACAGGAGGAAATTTGGAAAATTCGAAGACGTGGAAATTAAACATCGTTTTGAGTGTGTGTGGTCTTGGGGGTTGAACCCAGGGACCCCTAGGAAGTGCTCTACCACTGAGCTGCATCCCTAGCACTTCTAATTCTGTTTGGACAGGGTTTAATTGCAATGCCGAGCTGGCCTCAAACTTGGGCTCCTCCTGCTTCAGCCTTGTGAGTAGTGGAGGTTGCAGGTGTGCACCACCATGCCCAATATAAACATCCCCTTCAATTAGTCAAAAAACCACAAGAGAAATAAGAAAATTCTTTGAAGAAAATAAGCACAAAAGCACAACCTACGTGGACCATTGGGGTGCAGTTAATGCAGTGCCAAGAGGGAAATTTATAGCTGTAAATATCTGGTTTGAAAGGGTGAAATATCTCAGATTGATAATCTAATCTTAAGAAACTAGGCAAAGAACACACTTAGGCATGACCATGGGTCCCAGGCCACGGCCACATGACAGGGTGTCACCTTGCTTCTTGGGGAGCACCTGGTAGTCATGGGACCATCACCTGTGGGCTGGGTTTTTGGAGGACCATCCAGTTGTCCATTTGCTGTTCTGCATGGCGAGGGCTGGCGAGTGCTACCTGGGTAGCGCTCGGTGGTCTGGTGATTGTCTACTCTTCCGGCAGCTCCTCAGGTAGTCCTGGGGTGAGCGCACTGGGGGAGAGGGGTGGGAATTGTTCAGAGAGTGGACATGTTCCAAAGAGCTTCCGGTGGGCCAGGGCTGAGTGTGTTTCTGAGAGAGATTAGGGCCTCGTTACTCTCCTGTTAGGCCAAGCAGTTAAAGCTTGGGGAAGGTGCACAACTGCCAGGGCAAGAGGGTGTGTTCCCCATCCCGGCGGAATACTGAGGCCATGCAGGGTCCCCAGACCTGACCCCACAGCTTCCTGGGACCTCTCCCTCCCCATTCTGCTGACGCTGGTTGTCCCTGAGCCCTGGGCTGTGGGCTCCCGACCCTCCTTCCCTGGGGTTCCTTGTGCTTGGCTTAGCTCTGGGTTGCAGAGCGGGTGCTGGGTCCTGGTTTAAAACCCCAATCTCCTGGGGGTTGTGTGGGGCCACCGTCCAGGCCCCCCATGTCTGCGGCCACCGTGTGTGCGGTGGGTGGGGGCCCACTGAGGCCCCAGCAGCTGATGCAGAAACTCGTCCTCAGGGAGGCTGTGCACGGGTGGGAGAGACTCCTCTGAGTTTAATTATAATCTAAGTGTAAATCGTGCCTCCTTTCAGGAGTTGCCGCCTCGCGTGTTGTTATTCCCACTGTCTCTGTCTCCCCCTTACGCCGCCTCTGCGTGCTGTGAACGGTTAATTTATAGGCTGGTAATTGGCTAAAACAGTATTTAAAGTCATCTGGACTGCTGCCAACGTCGCTGCCAGGAGAGGCTGAGGTTCCGGCCTCAGGACGCCCATGGGTGGCTCCAGAGTCACCCCTTGCTCCTCCAGCCCGGCTCTGCTCCTGCTGGCCGGGACCCTGTCACTCACTGTTCAGTACGCCGGGCATCTGGTGGCTCAGGGTGGCAGGGAAGACACCAAACAAACACCACACATGCCTGGAAGCCTGGGCTCACACCTCTCCTGAATGGTCACAGCGGAATTTACCGGCTACTCGGGGGCCGAGGTCCTGAGGCCGCAGTCACCCAGGATGTCTGCTGCCGTCACAGTTCTGGGTGCATCGGACGGCGGCATGGGCAGTGAGGGTGAGGGCACCCGGCTGGGAGGCGACTTCCTGTCAGCTCTGCAGAAGCGGCAGCCTGGGAGGGAGAGCTGGCCACAGCTGCGCGTGACCCCGCTGCCCCGGGCGGTGGCAGCTGTCACCAGCTTCTCCTCCTCCCCTCTGGAGGATGCGGCTGTCACCACAGACATCCAGGAGCAGAACACGAGGCAGTGGGTGGCGGCTCTGCATGGGAGGTGTTGGGGCATCACTGAGGCGCAGGGGAGCCGGACCCCTCCTCCTCCCGAGACAAGCTGGCTGCTTCCTTCCAGCACTGTGGACCTTTGCACGGGATCTGGGGACATCAGTCCCCAGAGGCCAAGCCCTGAGGCCTGGACCCACATTTCCTTTTGAGCCTGGGGTTCCGCTGAATGGGGCCTGGGGGGGTTGGGGTTGGCCATGGCTGCCGCTGCCCCCAGGGCTGAGTGTGTCCTTGGGACCAAGTGAGGCTGGGGCCAATCCAGCTCCTCCTCTTCTCAGCAGGGCTGCCCCTCGGGGAGTTAGGGTGCTGCCCAGGCTGTGCAGAACCCTGCAGGGGCTTCGGGGGGCACAGGGCACCAAGGAGCCCCGCTGGGGGCTTGTGGAATCGGGGTGCCCTGCGTGGAGCGGGGAGGGCCCCTCAAAGCTGGAGTGTGACGTGGCCACAGGGGCTCGGCTCCTGGCCCATTGCTGGAGGGTGCCGGGTCATCTTCCCGAGGGCTCTGTCCCTGGTGTTCCCAGCCTCCCCACGGTGAGTGGCTAGGGAACCTGGGTCTCTGCTGCTACAGCATCGCCTCTGCCACTAGTGGGTCCTCATGGGAAGAGAAGCAGGACAGGGACAGGGACAGGGAAAGGGGGAGGAGGAGGAGGAGGGACGGGAGGAGGGGTGCATGTCTGTGATCCCAGCACTCTGGGAGGCTGAGGCAGGAGGATCACAAGTTCAACCCCAGCCTCAGCAACTTAATGACTTAGTGGGACCCTGTCTCAGAATAAGACATGCAGAAAGGGGCTGGGGTTGCAGCTTGCATGAAAGGCCCTGGGTCCCGTCCTCCAGCACCATACACACGTGCACTCTGGCACGCACACGCACACACAGAAAGAGGAGGAGGAAGAGGCAGGGCCGCTCTGGGGGACGGAGGGCAGCACTGATGCCCTGGACGGCATCCCCTGAGTGAGGAGGGTCTGCCCCACCTTGACCTCAGGCGGCCCAGGACAGAGAAGGAGGGCGCTGTGTTTCCAGGGTGGGGTGGGGCCACCGTGGGTCCCCTCGGCCACCCCGATCCCCGGTGCAGGTGACTCGAGCTCGCCTGTGTCTCCTCGGCCTCGCCATGTGTCTTCTGAAAAGAGCCGGGCAGAGGTCTGGACTGAAAATCAATTCTGCAAAGCTGAAATCGATAGCTGCGCTCTGATTAATACTAATCACTCCTCTTTACTGTCCTTCCCAGCCAGGGTGGGGTGCTGGGAAGGTGAGTGGAGGACCCGGGGGGTAGGGGGGTGTGGGTCCTGGGTGCCAGTGCCTCTGCCCAGGACGCTCTCTCCCCGTGGAGCAGAGCAGTCACTGGCTCCCATCTTCCGAGACTGGACCTCGAGCAGGGCAGGGCCTCCCTGAGGCCGGGCGTTCATGGGCAGATAAGACCCCGATATCTGTCTGCCCCCATGACCCGGCAGTGCCCACCAGGGAGGCAGTGTGGCACGGGGCAGTGCCCAGGGCTGTCCCCAGGTAGTGGGTAGTGCCCGTGCTCGCAGTGAGGGCCCAGGGTGCAGTAGGACGTTGCTTATCACCCACTGATAGGAAGCCGGGCACAAGGCAATCAGATGCTTCCCGCGCTGTGCTGAGAATCTGGAAAACAGCCAACCCTGAACCATGGGGAGGGATGTGAGTGAGAACCAGCTCAGGGGTCAGGGAGGAGCCGGCACCTGCCATCGATCCTTTAACGTGAATCTGAGCTTCCTGGCAGCCAGAGTGAGAAAGGAAAGTGCACTGGGTTTCACATGTTTTGCCAATAAAAGGCAGTGTGCAGGCTCCCCCTGTGGGACTGGTTTTCCTAGAGCAAAATAAATAGATTTATCAGCTTTTTCCTCATGGAGGGGCAGAGAAGGGGACCCTCAGGGGCTGTGTCCTGCTGTGGGTCCCCACGGGAGTTGAGGTTGGGTGCTTGTGGGGTGGTTGCTCATGGCAGGGCGCTGTGGGTGCTGCCCTTGTGGACGCTGCCCAGAGTGGACCCCAAGGCCGGGCACCTGCCTTGGTCACTGCGGCCCCTGAAGACAGGGGGTGCTGAGGGTGTGCACCGTCCCTGGACAGTTCCCCCGAGGCTGGTGGGGCCCACACTCCACACCCAGCCATGTCCTGTGGGGAAGTAGGACCACTGGTGGCCAGGCCCTCCTGGCCCTGGTTTGGCCCTGGCTGCCGCTGGCTTGGTGCTCCCCAAGTGCAGGGCCGTTGTCCTCCTGTGTCCCTCAGCTGGCCGCCTCGGCTGTGTGTCCCACTGCTCGTGTGCCTAGGGCCAGCAGAGGGGAGATAAGGCCCAGGCAGTGCGGCCAAAGGCGACCGCTGCCCCACACACCTCCTGCCGGGTGAGTCACTGTCCCTAAGCTCAACACGGTGTGCAGGGTCAGCCCTGTAGCTGGCGGTGGCCTGGAGGTGTGGGGCGGCCCAGGGGACCCTCGGCTCAAGAGGGGCTTCCGGGGCCTCAGCAGAGCCCTGTTCTCCACGTTCCCAGCACACAGCAGAGGCGGGACGGCTCCAGGACCAACCCTAGGCATGGGGTACTTTCCAGACCTCAGCTCCATCCCCCACGTGACCCACTCACTGCCCCCTCCTGGACTGAGCTAGCGCCAGCCCCGCCCACCCAGAGCCCGTGGCCCTTTGCTCCTGCAGCAGGGACCCAGGCTGATGAGCAGCCGAGCTGGGGACAGCGAGATGGGGGTGCCGAGGGCCACCCCTCAGGGAGCTCTAATCAGCCACGATGACACCAGGGCACCAGGGGACGCCTGGCAGCTTCCAGAGCACGGCAAGGATGGGCAGGGCAGAGCCGCCGACTGCGCCCAGCTGTGAGGTTCAGGCCCCTCACTTCCTGCCCTCCTGCTGTACACAGTGGGTGCCCGTCCTGCCTCCACCCTGTCCCTCACAGAGCCTGAAGGCAGGGCCAGCGTGCGGGGCACATGCTGGCACTGCCCGTTCCGTCAGCCTCCCTGGGCACCCAGGCAGTGCCCGGTTACACTCCATGGACACCCTGGCCTTGGCCTGCGCCGTGGAGGGGCTTCTGCCCAGGAGGCAGCCCCTGAAATTGTGGAATCCGGGCTCAGGGCTGGTGGCCTTCCCGGAGCAGAAGACCCAGTCTGGCTGGGCCAGCAGGGCACAAGGGCTTCCACACGGCCAGGCTTGGCCCTCTGTGATAGCTGGCACCAGTGCCGCTGGGCTCACAGGAGGCCCCGCTGCAGTCTTGAGCGGAAACTGTAGACTTCACCATGGCCCTGTGCCCTCCCGTGGGAATGGTCCTCCTGCCTCAGCCAAGGCCGAAGCCAGCTCCGGCGACACTCCGGGAAGGTCCCAAGCCAGGCGGAGGGGAGCAGGGGCTGGCGAAGCCGTCTCCTCCTTCAGTGAGGAAGACGCCGGCCACCACACACACGCACACACGTGGGGTCCAGCACACAAGCACAACTGGCTTACACACACACGTACACACGGACACACTGACCTCTGTGTCTGCACACGTGTGTGTACCACACTCATACTCACCCCTACATGCACCCACATATGGACACAGGCTCCCCTGCACACACCACACCATCACACACGCTCATATGCACACGTGAACATGCCTGCGCACAGCACACACACCCCTCCACGGTGGCACACCTGTGGCACACGTGCTGCAGGGGACTGTCTGGATCACCAAGAGCTCTGCAAGTTTTTGTCGGGCACCTGGCTTACACCCCTGCTCACACACACCCGCGTGGGCTGCGCTGCCCAGAAGTGATCTCTTGACCCCTCAGGCTGGAGACCTGGGGCTGGGGTGGGCCCAGGGTGAGTGGCCCTGAGCACTGCGACAAATGCTAGGGTTCTGTGGGGGGCGTTCTGTGCCTGCGGATCCGGTCTTCAGGAGATGGGATGTGGGTGGGTGGTCAGGGGCCTGCAGCCCACTGCGTGGCCAGCATGGGACCTTTCCAGGCACAGTCACCTCCTCGCTCTGCCCTGTGTGCCTCCCCTCCTCTGCTGGGACCTCTCTGGTCCTTGGATGTCCGAGCACAGGTGTCAGGCCAGACCCATCGGGGTCTTCCTGACTCTGAGGCCCTGGTGGCAGTGAGTCCCCTATCGTTGAGACCCCTTTCCGGGATGTCGGGGTGACTGGCCAACAGTGCTTGTGGGGTACATGCAGCTTCCAGGGCCCAGGGTGGGGACGTGACTCGGCACATGGCTCATAAATACACGGAAACGGGATGCACCACGCTGACTCCGTGGCAGGCACTGCCGTCTCTGGCCACTGAGTCCACGCTCAGCGGCCACACCAGTGTCCTGGCGGCGCCCACCTCACATCAGCCTCGGAAGCTGTGGGCTTCCTGGTCCCCGGCCTCTGGCTCGACTCCTGGCGGCAGTGGAGAGCCAGGTTTTGGGTTGGACTGGCAGGGGCCCGAGGGCAGCCCCGACACAAAGGGGAGGCCGTGGTCCTGCACCCGGGGTCTCTCTCCCTACCCACTTGTTGCCATGGGCTCTGCTTCAGTGGCCTCCGAGGTGGCCCCGCTGTCCTGCATCCTAACCCTGTGGCTGTGAGCTGCGTGGCCCAGGGTTTCCGGGGTGAGAGGCCCCTGCCACATCTCTGTCCGTTCCCCCCAAAGGCTTATTTATTTCCCGATTAGCTTCTGTCTTGCGCTGACAGTTTGAGGAGGGCAGAGGGCTCTGCTGAGAAGTTTCTGTGTCCTGTCTGGGAGGAGCCCCAGCCGGCTGTCACCCTTCCTGGGTCACAGTGGCCCTGGCGCCCGGCTTGGATCCCAGCTCTGCCGCCCACTCGCTGTGTGACCTCGGGCAGGGACCGGCTTCTCTGAGCTCACTGTCTAAGCACAGGGGGGCCTGGCCTGGTCTCCAGGGGCTGGGCTGGGTTCTCCCCAGGGGACGCAGGTGGGGACAGAGCCACTTCCAGGGGTGTGCAGTGCGGTCCAAAGGCTCCTGTTCCTGACACTGGGGTGGAGATTGGTGTCCCCAGAGCAGCCCAGCTGCCGCCTGTGCCCTTGATACGTCCTGGGCTCCTGGGCCAGGGGACAGCGCCCGCCTTGGCGTGGAGCCGGACCTGATTCTGAGGCTGGACTCTGCCTGGGAGGCGCACATCAGCACATGATGGGAGCCCAGCAGCCAGCCTGGGGCAGCCACCGGGACCCTCGGGGCCATGCTGGGGGCATGGCCTGCCTCTGTCCTGCAGAGCTGAATTAAATTTCCTGACCGCCTCAAGTGTGGGGCCTGTGTTCAGTGAGTGGATGGCCAGGATGTGGTAGGTCTAGGGCACCCTCAGCACCCCACATCCTGTGTTACCCATCTGCAGTGACTGTAGGCGAGGCCTATGATTTGCTTCTAAGCAGTAGCAAGGGCAGGGGTGAGAGGAGTTGGAGAGAAAGCTTCCTGTCTGCCAAGGAGAGAGCAATGAAAAGGATACGCTCGTTATGGGCCAGCCCTGATCAGGTGATCTCTCTCTCCGTCTCTCTGTCTGTTTCTCTCCCTCTCTCTCCTCTTTCTTTCTTTTCTCTTATGTGATCCTGATTGAACTCAGCCTTGTGCATGCTAGGCCAGTGCTCTACCACTGAGCTCCACACCCGAACCCTTTCTATTTTAATTTTTTATTTTGAGACAAGTTCACTAAATTGCCCAGATTGACCTTGAGATCGTGATCCTCCTGCCTCAGCCTCCTGAGTAGCTGAGCTTACAAGCATGTGCCACCAAGCCTGGCTCAGCTGAGCTCTTTCAAAGTGAGTCTAGACCCAGAGGCTCGACGTAGCCGACTCTCTCTCCCTCCTCACGGCCAGCGTAGGAGACGCCAGTGCCGCAAATTCTACAGCCGCAGGGGACGTGGGGAGGCCCCTTCCCTGTTCAGCTGCAGCGGAGTGTGGCCTGGGTTCCAGCTCCACGAGGGCAGCACAGGGCACAGGGCACAGGGCGTCTGGGACCAGGTTCCCAAGCTGAGTTAGCTGGAAGCCGACAGACGGTGTGGACAGCTGCTTCCTGCCCTGTGCGTGGCACCCTCGTCTACACGCACATAACCAGGCGGTTCTTCACCGCTGTCCTGGATAATCCACCTGCCACCCGGCCAGCGCCAGGAGTGATTGGCAGTGCCCTGACTCAGGGTGGGAAAGGCGTGGCCAGCTTGTCTCATTCAAGAGGGCCACAGACCAGGTGACTGGGGAGGCCACCAGGTGACCTCCGGACCCACAGCCTTGGTGTGGCCCTGAAGGGCTCAGGCTGCTCTCCTTGGACGTCCACCTCTTCCTGTCTCCAGCTCAGGCTCCATCCTTCTCGGGAACCGGCCTGGGTCACCGTGGAGGAGCGAGGTTCAGTTCCCTTCAGGGGGGCCTGCGCGGGCCGATGGGCTCTGAGGTGGCTTCTGTCCTGCTGCTGCTGGCTGCGCCGGAGGCCAGGATGGAGCCTCCAGGGGTGAGGCGGGTGTCAGGACAGGCGGCCCTGGGGCTCGGGGCTGCTTGGCCCTCCAGAGCCAGGCGCTGGGGGTGGCCCTGCATTCAGCAGGTGCCCAAGATGTGGGTGCCCAGTTTAGCCTCGGTGGGCTGAAGATCCGCGCTGGAGAGGCAGAAATCCTTCCCAGGACTCAGCTCGGGTGAGGGAGGAAAGACTTGCTGCCCACTGCCTGAGGAGGAGTGAGACTTCGGTCTCCAGGGGCATGAAAGCCGGGCTGACAGCCTGGGCCTTGGGGGTGGGCGGGGCTTCTGCATCGGGACCAAAGAGCCCCTGGCCAGGCCTCCGACCACTGCTGCATCCACGCTGCATCTGCCCCCCAACGGGGTCCTGGCCGCCACCTTGTGATCGCAGCCTTCAGGGACGGGCAGGGAGGAATCACAGGAGCCGGGGCAAGCCTGGCTCTCGGAAGCCCGAGTCCCAACTCCGCTTTGGCCGGCAGGCACTGAGCTCTGGCCTCTTCTCCTTCCCGGGTGTCCCCCGCCTGCAGGCAGTGCAGAGTGGGGACAAGGTGCCATAGCCAGCTGCCTGGGGTCCCCAGATTCCTGCCTCCCTGGCGGGGACCCCCCTCCCCGGGGAGTCCTGGCCTGGCAATGGTACTCCGTCCGAGGTTTGTGCCCCACTGAGGGGGGCTGTGGGGGTTTCCGAGCTGGTCTGGTGGTGCTTGTCCACAATCCCAGCACTCTGTGAGGCTGAGGCAGGGAGATGACAAATTGGAGCTTGGTCCTGGCACGGGGTGGGGCCCTTGTGTCACTTCAGAGGCCGATGATGTTCTGTCCCCCTTGCAGGAGTGAGCAGTGCAGACCGCAGAGGGGTGAGTCACTGCTGGGGGTGCACTTGCTATGTATGTGCTGTACTTAGATTAAAGAGTGAAAGGTGACATTTTTATTTATTTCCCCCCTTTTCAGTACTGTGGATTGAGCCAGGGACCATTGCGCTGAACTATATCCCCAGCCCTTTCAATTTTTTTTTTTTTTTTTAGTTTGAGGTGTCACTAAGTTGCCCAGAATGGACTCAAACCGCCTCAGCCTCCCGAGTGCCGGGCTCACAGGTGTGCACCACCGCGCCCAGCCCGGGTTGCATGGTAGGAGGCAGAGCCTCCCCGGAGTCTTCATCTCCTCAGGAGGCGGCTCCCATGCTGGGTCCAAGATGGAGGTGCGTGGGGTCTCAGGTCAGAGCAGCAATGGTCCCGTGTCCCCTG
>PVJX010042064.1:0-14353 GCA_004027295.1 Dolichotis patagonum
TGTGTGTGTTTTGTTTTGTTTTTTTTTTTGGTACCGGGGATCGAACTCACGACCTTATGCTTGCCAGGCAGGCGCTTAAGCCACTGAGCTAAATCCCCAGCCCGCACGTTCACTTCTTTCACACAACAAAGACCGAAACACCTAGGCGCGTCAGTGCGCGCCTGCTTGGAACTCTGCCCACTGCATCGTTACCCAAGTGGTGTCGGGCCAGGGCAGTGGTGTCCACCCAGCTCACCCACCCCAGGCAAACCACCTGCCGCCCTCCCGGCTTCAGGTTCAGCGTAGTTCGGTCACCTAGACCCGGAAGACCGGTCCGCCCCACACAGGGACCTCCAGAGAGGGAGGCGGTGGCGGGGGGACGGCTTGGCCCCGCTCTCAGGCGCTCACCCCGAGTCCAGTCCGCCATCCTAGTCAGCCAGTGCGGGCCACTACTCACTGACAACGCCAAAGCACCTCAGACGTGGCACGGAAGCCCAGATAGATTTCCGGCCCCGCCTCTCCAGGGCCCTCCCTCTTCTTCTAGGCTCATTCGATTTCCCGCTGAGGGGCGGTAGCGCTGTGGGAACGGAAGTGATGCATTTTCTCCTCCCACGGTCAAAGGAGGGAGCGTTGGCTCTCGGTTTAGCCGCTTGCTTGGTCGGTAGTCTTAGTTCCCGGATGTGGCTGTCAGCCAGGTACTTCCGGTTAGTGGGCGAGGGCGTGACAGGAAGCTCTCTGGGCTCTCGAGGCAGGGGCCGAGCGGTCTTGAACTGGCCTCACCCGGGCCAGAAAACCGCCTCTGGAAGGCGGAGATGGGTGCTCAGGATGTCTCATAAAATGCAGCTGTGAAGAATTACCGAAAAATGAAATGAGGATACATGGAACCGAAAGTGCCTTGAACGGGGCGCTCGCAGGTACAGTCACCGCCCCCCACTGTTCCCTTCCGGTGTGTCCTGCAATCTTCAGCACACCCTGGGGAGTGGACACGTTTGCCAGCTCTCTTCAGAGGGCGCCAGGGCCAGGCCGGCAGGGTGTTTCCTCGCACCCCGCAGCCTCCCGGTCATCTCTTGAAGCCTTTGGAGCGCCACAGTTCATAGTCTTTACTGTGAACTCCACAAAGGTCGGGGCCGGGAAGTCATGTTGTCCATAACCTTGCTGTACACCATGCTAGCGTCTCCCACGCAGTGATGTTTCTGCACACAGTTACTCTACTAGTTGTACTGGGTATCGGGCGAGAGTCTCTACTGCAGGGATATATGAGGGGCCCCTGCTCAGTTCCCGGACGACTCAGCCTCCTGTGGTAACCTATCCTGGCCAGTGCCTCTCGGTAGCTCCACCTTAGGCAGCAGCGTAGCACGAGTCCCCGCCCAGTGCGGCCCGGTCCCGGCTTCCACCGCGCGCCGACGCGGGGCTGCCAAGCCAGGGCGGGGCCGGCGGGCTGACTCCTTAGATTTTGCGGGCTGGGCTTCGTGGTGCCTGGTCCCGGGACAATGGAGCCCCGGGCGGTTGCCGATGCAGTGGAGTCTGGAGAGGAAGATGTGATTATGGACGCTCTGAGGACGTACAACCAGGAGGTGAGCGGAACCCCTGCACCCAGGAACGGGCGTGGGAGGGAGGGGGCAGCGTGAGTGCACGGTAGGGAGTGAGTGGTGCTGGCTCTAAGTTGGCGTGAGATGGCCTTGTCCAAGATCGTGGCTAGGCTGAAAGACCCGGGTGCTATCCCTTGGGAGACAGCTGTGTGGGTGGCTGCCACACACCCTGACACTTGTTCAGAGGCAACAGGCTGCCCCACCTCCACCCTTGAAAGAGCACAGGCCCTATCTGCATAAACAGGACCTGACCCCACTGTGTCTCTGCAGCACTCAGAGAGCTTCACCTTTGACGATGCCCAGCAGGAAGATAGAAAGGTGGGTGCTAGCCCCAGAGGTAATGGGGCGGGGAGGGCTGTCACAGTGAGGCCAGGTGGAGTCATTGCCCTCTCTACCCACAGAGACTCGCAAAGCTGTTGGTGTCTGTCCTGGAGCAGGGCTTGCCACTTTCACACCGTGTCACCTGGTTGCAGACTATCCGAATCCTGTCGCGGGACCGTAGCTGCCTGGTTCCATTCACCAGCCGCCAGAGCCTATATGCACTAGCATCCTATGCTGACATATCTGCCTCTGAAGAGTCCCTCTCAGAGGCTCCTGACATGGATGTCGTGCTTGAGGCCCTCAAGTGCTTGTGCAATCTTGTCCTCAGCAGCCCTGTGGCACAGGCACTTGCTGCTGAGGCCCACCTGGTGGTGAAACTTACAGAGCGTGTGGGGCTCTATGGCAAGAAAAGCTTCCCCCATGAGGTGCAGTTCTTTGACCTGCGGCTCCTCTTCTTGCTAACTGCTTTACGCACTGATGTGCGTCAGCAACTGTTTCAAGAGCTGCATGGCGTGCACTTGTTGACTGACACACTGGAGTTGACGCTGGGAGTGACCCCCGAAGAGGGTCCCCCTGTAGTTCTTCCTCCCCAAGAGACGGAGCGAATCATGGAGATCCTCAAAGTGCTCTTCAACATCACCTTTGATTCCATCAAGAAGGAGATAGAGGAAGTAAGTTATGGCTTGAAGCTGTGGTGGGGCTTGCTTACCTTAGCTGGGATGCTTCATAGTCAAGTCTTCCACAATACCTTTAGGTTCCTGAGTGTCAGACATGGAGGACAATAGGATGTCCCAGGAGATACCTACTCCAGGCAGAGATCTTAAGGTTTCTGAGGGAGGTGGGCACCTAACAGGAAAACTTCGAGATGCCTGAGGAGGCTATAGGATATTCTCCACTTGTGAAGCCTTGTGTGACCAAGGCCCAGTATAACTTTATCCAACGGGAATCCACTAATGTCTTAATCTATAAAGTATGTTTAGAAGTACACTCATGGGCTTTTGGGGAAAACAGCAGTGATTGCCGTTAGCCCAGCACTGATCAAACTGGTAAAGGTTACCAGATGTAGTCAAGGATATGCAATAGTTAATGCTACACAGTTCTGGAATGCAGTAATGCAGATGAATGGAGCTCCCTCTCACAGGAACCCTTTCTGCTTTTGGTCAGGAAGATGCTGCCCTTTACCAATACCTGGGGACCCTTTTGCGGCATTGTGTGATGATTGCTGCTGCTGGAGACCGCACAGAGGAGTTCCATGGGTGAGAGCAAAGCCTGTCATGCTGGGAGGTAGCTCTAATTGATGGTCTCCAACTCTAACTGTAGACAAGAACCACTGGAGAGCCCAGACCCAACCATAGAATTCAACTTTTTCAGGGGAACCAGACATTAGTGTGTTTCCAGCGAACCTCAAGTGCTTTCAGGATGTGGCAAAGAAAAAATGTATGGATTTAGGGACAGAGTAGTGGGTGTGGTATCACAGGGCAGTGTAGTCCCTCACCCCTGATTCGTGCCTAGACTGATGTGGGTTCCCAGAAATCTTTTGTTGCTTCAGCCTAGATAGTTTGGGACAAATGGGGTTTCTGTGGATGGTGCTGTCCCTCAAGGGAAATCCACCACACATCTAAGTGGGAGAATTTCAGACAGTCCCTGCTCTTGTCTATGGTCCTTTGTACTGTTCTGAGGCCCCTCAGACCCTGGCTCACATCATATGTGGCCAAGCAGAGTACCAGGGGTTGCCCTTGTGCTGAGGGATCAGCCCCATCAACATTCCTTTGTAACTGTCCCCAGCCACACCGTGAATCTCTTAGGGAATTTGCCCCTCAAGTGCTTGGATGTCCTCCTCACCCTGGATCTACACGAAGGCTCTTTGGAGTTCATGGGAGTGAACATGGATGTGATCAGTGTCCTTCTTGCCTTCCTAGAGAAGCGCTTAAATCAGGTAGGCAACTGTGATCACTGCTTCTGCACTGTCCACACTGGCAAGTGCAGGTTATCTTGGTGGTGCAATTTGGGCAACTCATCCAACTGCTTTGTGGTCCAGCCAAGTAGCAACCAGACCACTGGACCCTTTGTCCCTCCAAGTATATGAACACTCTTCACTCTTAACAGTTTCACTTGTGTGCTGGCTACTACAGGCAACTGGCTACTACAGGCAACAAGCTTCTCAGGGTCTGGTGAGGTGCTTGTTACCTTTCAGCAGTTCTTATGTGGTCCTGGGAAGCCCCTGGTTCCTGCTTGTGATCCTCAAACACCCAGTGTCCCTGTGTAATGACAGCCATTAGTAATAAGCATCAGCTGTCCCTTGACATCCTAAGGAAACTTACACGATACTCTAACCAGAGCCTCCTTTTGTCTTCTGCAGCTACATCACAGGACATCTGGATGACTGGAGTTCTAACCAGTCCTTCCTGAGTTTGCAAATGTTAAGCAGGCGAAAGCTTTAGGCTAAAGTTCAATAGACTGCTTGAGGAATCCATGTTGCCAAGCAAAGGATGCTCACAATATGAGCCAGGCAGAGGAGGAGTGAGCATTGGGCATCTTGGCTGTGGCCACCTGTCCCCATTGCTATGGCTACTTGTGTTCAGTTCCAGGGAGATAATAAGGGAGGCTGGACAGGGTTGGGGACTATGGTTGCTTTCCATGAGACACAGAGTAGAAATTCTCTATTTTTGCTCTCATTTTCTGAGGGCAATATATGTGCTAGTGGTATGTTGACATCTTTAGAGAGCTTATACCTTGTTCTTATTCTTGGTTTATAGTTGAGGTAGTTAAAGCAGTTGAGATGTTTGCCCAAGTCCCAAAGCTTCCAGTAGCTTACTGATTTAGGTCCTCATCTTACTGCTTTGGGAACTGACAGACACACACTTCTCAGCTCCTGGCCCTTGACTAACTTGCTGCAGTAGGCTTCTTCACAAGTCTTTGTGTTGGGGGGGAGGGTAACATGTAGCCCTCACCATTGCTTCAAAGTGGGGCAGTGACAGAGGCTCTTCTGCAGACCCATAGGCTGAAGGAGAGTGTGGCTCCTGTGCTAAGCGTGCTGACTGAGTGTGCCCGCATGCACCGTCCAGCCAGGAAGTTCCTGAAGGCCCAGGTATTTCACAGAGGAGCCAAAGCACCAAGGGGATATGGGTGGGGCCTAGTCACAGATGCTAGACTGCTCCAAGCCCTCCCTGAGGGACATTGCCTCTCTAGGTGCTGCCACCCCTGCGGGATGTAAGGACTAGGCCTGAGGTGGGAGAGCTACTTCGGAATAAGCTGGTACGGCTCATGACACACCTAGACACAGATGTGAAGAGGGTAGCAGCGGAGTTCCTCTTTGTCCTGTGTTCTGAGAGTGGTGAGTCGGGGAGCCTGACCCTAACCTCCTCTGCTCATCAGCTCACACACTGATTTATGTCCTGGTCCCCAGTGCCCCGGTTCATCAAGTATACAGGCTACGGGAATGCTGCTGGTCTTCTAGCTGCCAAGGGCCTCATGGCAGGGGGCCGGACTGAGGGGCAGTACTCAGAGGATGAGGACACAGACACAGATGAGTACAAAGAAGCCAAAGCCAGGTGTGTGCCTCCCTACCCTTGGGTTTCCCTCACTGCCTAGTTTCTGCTCACTACCCAGCCACACTCCTGTGGTAGGAGGACAGAGTGAGGAGTAGATAAGGTCTTCCAGAACAGGCACTTGGTCCAAAATGATGTGTTCTGATCTCTGAGCCTGAAGAGCTTGAGTCCAGAATAGCTGGATCATTGGGAGGACTGGCTGGCTGCTCTTGAAAGAGCTTGTCCCTGTAGCTTCCACCCGTCTTCTACCAGGAGAATGAGCTCCTTGCCATTCCAGGTCTGGGCAGGAGGATGGGGACCACCTCCTATACCACCCCCACAGCCCCTCTTGTTCAGGAGTCACTAACACATTCTCCATCCCCTCACCCTGGGAAACAGCATCAACCCAGTGACTGGCAGGGTGGAGGAGAGGCCACCCAACCCTATGGAGGGCATGACAGAGGAGCAGAAGGAGCATGAGGCCATGAAGCTGGTGAACATGTTTGACAAGCTCTCCAGGTATGTTGTGGTAAAGAAAGGCCTGCAGCTGGGGAGGCTTAGAAGGGAGGCTTAGAAGCCTCTGGAGGGGGGTCATAGAAGGGCTAAGATTATGGGCAGGCTGAATTACTGGTGTTTGAAATCACCCGTCCTGGAAGAAATACCCAGAAGAGTAAGGGAGATCAGCATTGTACCCATTTTATAGCTGAGGAAGTCTGAAGACAAGAAAGCAAGGACTAATGTCTCAAATCCATTAGATAGCAATTAGGACTTGAGCTTAATTAGTGCAAAGTTGAACCCAGGCTCTCCCAGCATCAGCCAAAGATGAAAAAGACCCACGTCTGGCATACTAGGTCCCTTCCTTGGTCCTACTGCAATTTTCTTCTATAGGCACCGAGTCATCCAGCCCATGGGAATGAATCCCCAGGGTCACCTCACATCCCTGCAAGATGCCATGTGTGAGACCATGGAGGGGCAGCTCTCCTCAGACCCAGATTCTGACCCTGACTGAGGATGGTGGTTCTTCTGCTCCACCTTCAGAATTGGTGCTGCTTCCAGAGACATCCTTGGATGGATGGCAGCCTTGGGAAGCCCAGCCCCTCTCTAGCTGGAGTCCCTTTTTCTGTGCCCCAAGTTCTGTTCATGATTTGCCTCTAGTCCTATGTCTTACCTTGTAGACTGCAGTAGTCTTGTCCTGGGAACTTGACCATGTTTTCTACAGATGAGGCTGGCCTGAGTGGACAATGTGAGTGGAGAACATGTGGGCTGGCACACTGCATCTCACAGGGGAAGGGATACTCTAGAATTTTACCAGTCCACACACTGGGTGCCAAGGTAGGCTGCTGTTGTATCTCCACCAAATAGGACTACTCATCCTTCCACATTTCCCTTGGTCCTGTTCCAGCCACCCTTTACAGTATCCTGATACCCATGTTCTCACAGGCTGTTACAATGTCAATTGAGAATGTCAAGCCTACCCACTGGTCCAGATTAAATACTTATATGAAGGAAAATGACCCTCATGAGACCATAAGATGGAATCTTGAGATTTCCAAGAGTAATAGAAACATCCTAGAATAAAGAAGAGTTTTGTGCAAGACTGTGTGAATATATGTGTGAAGCAGTTAAGAGACATTAAGTAGAAACTAATTTTTTCAGAATTCAATGTTTTTATCATGCATCTTTTGTCATCAGCAAGGAACAAGGTCACAAGACTCCCTTCTGTGGCATCTGTTAGTTAAGTCTGTCTCTCCTAGCTCTGGCATAGAGCAGTCACTGCTTATAGACAGGTGCTTCAACACAATGCCAAGGACATGCACACAGGTGTGAGTTCTGCCAGGGCCAGCAAAGTTTCCCAGGAAGTGATGCCCTCCATATGGATAGAACTGACTCTGGTACCATTATAAGAAGAAGTACTGGGTGAGGAGGTAAGTGGTATGCGCTGGAAAGTGCCAGACAGACTCTCTGGAGGAGTACCAGGCATGGTGGTGCATGCCTATAATCCCACCACTTGGGAGACTGAGGCAGGAGGATCACTGCAAGTTTAAAGCCAGCCTGAGCTACATAGTGAGTTCAAGGCCAGCTTGAACTACACAGTGAGACCCTGTCTCAGAATTAAAAAGAACATCTGGAAGAGTCAGGCATGAGCATCTCAGGGTAAAACCAAATATGACAGCCAGCAGAGAGGAGATGAGCGCTCTCATAGGGCCAACTTAAGGGTGAATTCAAGGGCAGACGTGGGCAGTCCTGACTGCACCAGAAGGGGAAACTCACATACCCTGAAGGTTCCACTTTGCCTATCAATACCTGTTGTCCATTTAAGGAGACAAAAACAAGTAGGTATCTAATGTTGACAGTAAAATTTTTTCATGTGAGAATAAAGGATAAGACTTTCTCTAAAAATAACCCAGCTGCAGAGAATAACATGCTAGAAGACCCTAGTGCATCACCTGAGCCCAAGCCCAGGTCTCAGCAGATATGCCAAGCTGACCTACAGACAGCCCAGGATTCCAGTTGTCCTAGAAGGTCATCTTCAGAACAAAATGCTTTACACTGAGCGTCAGCAGAGTAAAGAGCTGGGCACACAAACAGGACAGCTCCTGGGCAACCATGGCCAGGTGGCCCCAAGCACAAACAGGTCCTTCCCAGCACACATCCTGCAGCCTCAGGCCTCCATGTGACCTCAGGCTGCATGCTGTGGTTTGGCCAAGATTTCTGAGTCTTCCTAGGCTGTCTTCAGAAATGGGATGTAGATCTCCTGTATAACTGTTTCCTGAACATGGGGCAGTCACTCTTCTATCTGTCTTGTCCATCCAGCTGGAACAGAGAAGAAGAGATAAGTTGCTGGCACATCTCAGGCCTGGATCAAACATAGCTGAAAACAAAATATTTCATAAAACAGAAACTTTTCTCCTTGTCAATGAGCAAGTTAAGATATCCCAACAGGCATAGCAGAACAGAACTAATCTTCATTCCAAAGGATTTTAAATACAATGTATTGCTTACATGTTCAAAAACGTTCACTGTTTAGAAAAGTAGCCCTGTGGATGGCAACTCTTTTTTAAAAAAAATGAAATCATAACCCATTTTACATACATTTCAGTGAAACTAAGAAATAGTACAGGTAAAATCCTGTAGGACTACCAAAAATCCATAAGGGCCCTACACTGTTTTTACATAAATAGATCAGAATCAGGAAACCTCACAAGCCTACCAACATGATCTACCAAGACCTCTGCTGCTCTGGGACTAATCAGAGGACATATGCCTCAGTGAGCCATATTTTGTTGTCCAGATTCTCTGCTTCCATCACAAAGTAAGCCACATGTAACATTCTCATCTGTATTCCTACACAGTAAGATGAAAAATGACACCAATCTACATCTTAGCCCTAAGAACCAGACTTTGAAAAGAAAGTCAAAACATTGATAGCAATGTCTAACAAGCAGAAACAGTTAAGAAACATGCTAAGTCTCCTATCAATACGTTTTGTATTCACTATTGGTTCAGGCTGGATATCAACTCAGGCTGTAATCAGAGGGTGGGGATTTTGCCAGTGGAAATAAAGGACAGTGCTAGCCATGGTCATGAAGCAGGCACAGCTAGAGACAAAGGAAAGGGTTGAGGTTTCTTGAGATATCTGACTTGGGGACAAGAACATCAATTGCAATATATTATGAAATCTTTGGGCAGTACTGTTAACGGTTTATAACCATAGAACTAGGGTTCAGATGCAAAAGCTACCTTGTATATAAACTATCCCTGACTGCTAAAGTTAAACATGTTCATGATTTTCACAGAAACCTGCATTTTCTGTGATTTCACTTGCTTCTGGGAGGTGTGAAATCTACCAAAAAGTCTCTCAGGTTTTCTCCTCAGTTGGTGGTAACAGTAACTCACACTAACTACTCAAAACTATCTGGTTCAAGCTTCATCTCTAATGATGCAGAGAATTTCAGCTGTCCACAGTCTCAGAAGGGAGCTATGCAACTGCTTCACTTTAAGAAGCAAAAAGCAGGGGCCTGCGGGGTAACAAGAACTACCTAGAGCCCATCTTTCCTCAGCTACTATCCATTGTGAGACTTTGCGAGCAGGAATGTGGCATCAGTTTGCTCCTTTCTCAGTGCTGGCAGTGAGTCCAGCTCACAGCTCAGTACAAAATGAACACCAATACCAACTATTAGTGCTCTGGCCAACAGGGCTTCACTGTGAGTGGAACAGACCCCAGCCTTTTGTGGCCTTACCTTTGCAGTTTCCCGCTGGACAAGGTCCTGTAACTCTTTTGTCCAGCCCAGAAGCTCCACCAGTCTTTCCACACTGTGAACCACATCCCCCAGCTGGACCACATCTCTGCTTCGAGGACGCCAAGCAAAGGTTCCTACTAGGTCCCGGTTGATGAGTAGTCGAGGCACAGAGGCACCTACGGCCTCAGACAAGCTGGCAAAAGGTTCCACCTAAAAAACAGCACAAATGTGAAAACATGGTCCACCCCATCAGCCACCATCAGTGCCATAGCCACAGAGGCCTTAAGAGGTAGACCAGAGTCAGGCTCAGAAGTAAGGACCCTTCCACTTGGTCTAAATGACCTTCTCCCAGGCCTCCCTTTCCTCCTCCTCTCCTGCACCATTTGCCTTAGCCTCTTACCACCTCCACCCTTCCTGCCATACTGCACTCTGCCTGCAAGCATCCTCCTTCTCCCTTTCCTGCCCACCCCACCACATGGCCCCTGCTGGCAGCCTCTGCTATACTTATCTCCCACCTGGCAGAGGAGCCAGAGCCCCTGCAGGATCCTAACATGCCCAAGGACATGCCCACATCCTGTCATTACCAGCAGAGGCCGAGGAGGCCTAATGCCAAGCATCAGGCTTCTACACAGTCTCTCAAATGGAAGTTTCTTTCAGTGTGGAGATACCTCAAAAAACTAGCATTGGAGGTCCCATTCAATCCAGCTATTCCCCTTCTGGTCATTTTCCCAGAAGAACCGAAAATATCATGCCATAGCAATATATGTGCACCCATGTTTATAGTAGCACAATTAGTGATAGCTAAATCTTGGAAGCAACCAAAATGCCCATCAACCATGGAATAAATAAAAAAGATGTGCTATGTTTATACAATGGAGTATTACTCAGCTATAAAGAAGGATCAACTGAATAGGTAAGTAGATGAAAATTGAGACCATACTCATAAGTAAATCAGAGTCACATATGTAAATATCGTATTGCTTCCCTAATGTAAAAAAACTGAGTAAATAAGATCCAAAATGTACAACAGATATTGTGAAAATGAAGAGGAATGAAAGTTCCTGAAAGGAAAGAACTGGGATAGGGGAAAGGAGAAAAGAGAGAAGGAAAAAAGATTACGTGTGTGTGTGTGTGTGTGTGTGTGTGTGTGTATACAAGATACATAACTATACTACTACACTTAGTTCATCAAAAAGAAGAGTTTGTGTTTTCACTGTCTTGATTAATTACTTTTTTCATGCCTAAATCTTGTAATCTGAAAAACTACTTTGAAGATAACAATATACAATATATTGAGTGGTAATTTCCTATTATTTTGTTTTGAAATATTGTATCATTGTTTTTATTCTATTTTTTTTTAAAGAAAATAAAGAAATAGGAAATACAGTTCCTCATACACTCCTTATGGCACTCCTGTGCATCCCCAGACCTATCCACTAGGAAGTGCAGGCCATAACCCTGGGTCCCGTGGGCATCCTGCATGCCAATGAGCCCTCTGTCCTGCTGGATTGGTTTGGCCACCAGCCAGCACTGTGCAATCACCACGGGCAGCTCCTCTGCTAGCCGAACCTTGTGTCCCTGTCATAACACAGCAACCACAGGAGCTAGTCCAACGAGTTGGAGCAGTGCCCTTTCTTGGTGCCCTGTCATTTCCTTGGTCCTGCCATCCCTGTGTGCTGTGTAACACCTCTGCCAGACTCCCTCCACTCCAGAAATCCTCACTTCCAGTACTACTTGCTGACAAAACACACAGAGCCATCAAGTCTGTACTGCAACCTGCTTGCCTCCCAGGTTCCCTGTCCTGCCTGCTATGTCTGCTGCAAGCATCAGGATAGGACCATGCTCACAACACGTAGTAAAAGGAACATTCTGAGCACATAGCCAACCCTGGGACTCACTGACCAGCTGGCCCCTAAACACAAGGCTCCCTGGTCCTTCTGCTCCATGCTGCCTACATCTAGTCAAGTACCAGCTCGTTTCATGGTCTTGTTTCTTACTGTCATCATATCTTTTAGAAATCTCCAGGCATTCAGACACAGATATAGAACAGCTGCTTAGACATATTCTGTGGGCATCTCCCAGGCACCCCACCCATATACAGAGCCCAGCTCAGGATCCTCCCTCCTAACTGCTTCTAGCTAGCAAACCCATGACTAAGCCACAAGACTAAGCCACACACCACCCTTGCCTTCTGTAGGACTAGCATCCAGTTCCCAGGCCCAAGGGTCAGCTGTGTCCCTGGCTCAGTCCCCTCAGGTTTATCAGTGTTTCTAACATGGCACCAGTCTTCCTGGTCTGGCCTGAACAGCCAGCCACACCCTTCCTACCCTTCTCTCTTCCCTCCCCAGCCTCCTACACAGCCTATAGCGTCAGCTATATGTAAATAGCAGCACCCCACTGAGAGGCACCTGCCTCCTCCCCATCCTTCAGCCCACCCCCTACAGGTCTTCTGACAAACCTCCAGGGAGGTCCCAAGGATGAGTAGCAGATCCGCCATGGGGAAATCAAGCACATGTAGCAAGAACCTCTCAGGCAGCGATTCCCCAAAGAACACGATATCAGGCTTCACAATGCCAGCGCAAACTGGGCAGCAGGGCACCCTGTCCATCATCACATCAGCCTGGGGATGAAAGAGAAGGTTGATCCAAAGAAAGCTCCTTTAGAAGGAAAAAGCAACAACATCTCAAGTTTCAAACATACACAAAAGCTGACAGTTTATTACCATGTGCCCAACTTCACCAATTTACAACATTTTGCTAACTGTTTCACATAATCATCCAAAATTTTTCAAAGCATGGTGCTGTATTTAAAGGGTATCCTAGATACCACATGGTTTCACCTATAAATTTTCCCTCAGGTTCCATGTGTAATCTCACTCTCCACTTGTGTAGTATCAAGAGCATACCAGAGGGTCTGCAGTGCTAAAATAGTGCTCTGTGGACATCTGACCCACGGTTGAGGGCAGCATCAACCTTGTGCCTAGGTTAAGCTGTAATTGACCAGGCTATCACTTTAGCCCTGGAAGAATTCAGTCAGCTTCAGTTCACTGGCTAGCACTGACAGGAGTAATACTTGCAAAAGACTGCTTCCTCTCAGGCCAAGGTAAAGCAGGTGACAATTATTAATAGACCCTGAACCAATACCTTGGGAAGGATGAGAATGGAGGAAAGGAGGAAGACACATGGTTTCAAATAAACCTTTATGACTGATGGGATTTGTTTTAGGAAGCTGAATCCAGAAAGAATAAGCAGAAATAATTACCACAAGAAAGAGACCCACCAAGGACTTGAGATATTATGAGCTTCAGACAATAAAATGGTGTATATTTTATTTTTTTTTAATTTATTGGTACCACGAATCAAACTCACGACCTCACACTTGGCTGAGGCAGGCGTTATGCTGCTGAGCTACATCCCCAGCCAAAAATGGTGTATATTTAAATTAAAATAAAAAATTCACAAGTTTAAAATATCTATTAAGAATAGGAAACTATTAAAAATTTGATTGGCTTGAAGAAAAAAACAAACTTCTAAAAATAAAACTTCTAAAAATAAAAAGTAAACAAAATTAAAACTCAATGGAAGGACTTTATTCTCTACAATGGAATTGGGTGTTAATGAGCTGGAAACAGACAGAGGAAATCACCAGAATGTAACACAAGCAGGAACAGGAGTGGCCACTACTGTCATAGAGCAGGTGTAAAGAACATCTGCTCAGATAGCCATGAAACGGAGGATAAGGGGCAAAGCTGACCAGCATTGGAAGAGGTGATAGCTGAGAGTTATCCAGCAACTATGAAGAATCCAAAGTTAAGAAGTCCTACATGTTTTAGGGAGAATATAAAGCACTCCATGTGGAGACAAAACACAGTGAAACTGCAAATCCTCAAAGGAAAAAAGTTTTTAAAATATACAGAAAGCTGGTATTAACAAATTCTAAAATTTATATAGAAAAAGGCAAAAGATCCAGCACAATATTAAATGAGGAAAACAAAGTCAGAGAACAGACACTTGCCAGTACCAAGACTTACTATGGAGCTAGAAGAATCAAGACTGTGATACTAGTGAAAGAACAGATGCAGAGATTAACAAAATAGCAGAAAGGCAAAGTGACAAAAACAAATACCTCAGCTAATATTTTTTTGTTGTTTTGTTTTCTTTTGTTTTTTGAGATAGGGTCTCACTATGTATCCCAGGCAGTCCTTGAACTCACTATGTCACCGAGGCTGGCTTCAAATTCACAATAATCCTCCTGCATGCTGGGATTACAGAAGAGCACCACCACTCCTGGCTATCAACTAATCTTAGGAGCAAAGCACCTCGATAAAAAAAAAAAAAAAACTTTTTTAAAAAGGGGTACTAGGGGTTGAATACAGGGCCTCCTGCATGCTATGCAAGTGCTGTTACACTGAATTACACCTCTAGTCCTCTTTAATGTCTCATTAAACTACCCAGATTGGCCTCTAGCTTGCTATCCTCCTGCCTCAGTCTTAAAGTAGCTATGATACAGGCATGTGCCATAGCATCCAGTTAGATGTTGCAAAAAACAGAGCTGGAACAAATTGTTACTGGATATCTACATACAAATACATGAACATACACACAGACTTAACATATGCCACAAAAAATCAACTCAGATCAAAGATCCAAATATAAAAAGTAAAACAAACTCCTTCTCCTCTTTCTTCTGTTTCTTT
>PVJX010042065.1:0-14331 GCA_004027295.1 Dolichotis patagonum
ATGTTCTGTGGGCTAGTATATGGTCTATTTTAGAGAATGTCCCATGTACTGCTGAGAAGAAGGTGTATTCTGATGTTGTTGGATGGAACACTCTGTATACATCTATCAAGTCCATTTGTTCACAGGTGTGATTCAGTTCTGTTATGTCTTTGCTGATTTTCTGTCTAGTTGATCTGTCCCTCTGTGTCAATGGTATGTTAAAATGTCCTGTTATAATTGTGTTATTGCTTATTTGACTTTTCATTTCTGGTAATATTTTCATTGTATAGCTGGGTGCTCTGGAATTTAGTGCATATATATTTAAGGTTGTTATCTCTTCCTCTTGAAGTTTTCCCCTAACTAGTATGTAGTGACCTTCTTTATCTCTTTGGATCATTCTTGGTTTGAAGTTCACATTGTCTGCAAACAGGATTGCTACTCCTGTTTTGTTTTGATTGCCTGTTGCATGGAGTACTGTTTTCTATACTTTGACTTTCAAAGTCTGTGGGTTTCTTTTTGGGTAAGATGGGTTTCTTGTAGACAGCATATGGTTGGATGTTGTTACTTGATCCATTCTGCCAGTCTGTTTCTTTTGATTGGCAAATTGAGGCCATTTACATTAATGCTTGTAACTGTTATATATTGGTTTATTGTTGACTTGTTATCTTTCTGCTGGTGTATCTTTAGCTTTCCATTCTGTTTAATTGTCTTCCTTGCTTGGTGATTTTATCCTGTGTGTGTCTAGAATATCTTTCATTATACTTTGCAGTGTTTGTTTTGTGGTCATGAAATTTTTCAGCTGTTCTTTGTCATGGAAGTATTTTATTTCTCCATCCATTTTGAAGGACAGTTTTGCAGGGTACGTCAGTCTGGGTTGGAAGTGGTTTTCCTTTAGGATCTGAAATACTTCACCCTATGCTCTTCTTGACTTCATTGTTTGTGTTGAGAAGTCTGCTGTGATTCTGATAGGTTTTCCTTTATAGGTGATCTGTCTTTTCTAACAGCCTTTAGTATTGTGTTCTTGTGGTGGGTTTCTGGGATGGTGATTATTATGTGTCTGAATGCAGTTTTATTTTGGTTATCACTATTTGGAGTTCTATATGCTTCACTTATCCAAATGTCAGATTCCACTCTCATGTTTGGGAAGTTTTTAGCTATTACTTCTGTAAATATCCTCTTGATATCATTTTAGCTGTCCCCTTCTTTTTCATTTATCCGTATTAATCTTATGTTATTTTTCTTTGCATCATCTTGTAGCTGTTGAATTGTTATTTCCTTATTCTTTGTTATTTTTAAAAGATCTTTCCTTTCCTGTTCACTAGCTGTGATCTTATCTTTGAGGTCTGAAATTCTATCTTCACTTTCATTGAGGCAGTTTTTACAGCTTTCAATAGAATTTTTGATTTCCTGTATATCTCTTTGAATCTGCTTTATGCATTCTGTTTGTTTCTTATAGTATTCATTCAGGGATTCTATCTGTTTGCTTTGTTCCTCTAATTTTTTAACTGTGTCTTTACTAGATGTGTTCAATATTTCTTTCACTACTTTTACCATTTCTTCTCTTACCTGGGCAATTATTTCTAATTTGACTTTCTCCATAGTTTGCCCTAGTTGCTTCTTTATTTCAGTTGATATCATATCAGTCATTTCAGGTGTACGGCTTCTATTTTCTTCTATGTACATGGCTCCCAGGCTTTCTTGGGATGGGCTGGTGATTTGAGCCTGCCTTTTGGTCTTTCCTTTTGTCATTTTTTCTTTATTTCCTTGGTTTGAGTGGTGTTCCAAAGCTTCCTCTGGGTGTGTTGCAAATCTCCTGCACCCTCAGCTACTGGAATAGTCTCCACTCCTCTTGGCCCCCTAAATGGAGGGCAGAAGCAGGGTGTAAACTGGGGCAAGAGAAACCCCCAGGGTACAATCCCCTGTCCTAGGGGTGTGGATATGAATTCTCCAGCCAGCAGTGCTGGTTGCAAGCCATCCCCAGGCCAGCCCAATTGAGCCCAGAGTCCCCGAACAAGGTTCCTGTCTCCTGGACTGAAACAAGGCCACTGAGCATGACTGACTAAGGCCCCACAATCCACTGGACCCAGTACAGCATCATGGTAGCTCCCCCAGGAACTTAAAAGCTAGAATGTAGGTCTCCAACTCTCCCCAGGTCACCGGATCTCACCCCAGGCAACCTCCACCTCTCTATAGACTCCCAGTTCTCTTAATTGAGATGAAGAAGCTGGCATGGAGAACTGGGCCCAGCAGAGCCCCTGGGGCACAATCTGCTGTCCTCAGGCAATCTCCACTTCTCTGCAGATTCTTGTCTCTCCTGATTGTTATGCAAAAGTTGGTCGTGGAGAACTGGGCCTGGCAGAGCCCTGGGGGTACAATCCGCTGTCCTAGGGGTGTGGATATGGACTCTGCAGCTGGCAGTTCTGGTTGCAAGCCATTCCCAGGCCAGCCCAATTGAGTCCAGAATCCCCGCGCAATGTTCCTGCCTCCTGGACTGAAACAAGGCCACTGAGCGTGGCTGACTAAGGCCCCACAATTGATTTGCATATGTTGAACCATCCCTGCATTCCTGGGATTAATTCCACTTGGTTGTGGTGTATAATCTTCTTGATGATTTGCTGCATCCTCTTTGCCAATATTTTATTGAGAATTTTTGTATTGATGTTCATTAGGGAGATTGGCCTATAGTTCCCTTTTTTACTTGAGTGCTTCTCAGGTTTTGTTATTAGAGTAATATTTGCTTCCAGAAATGACTTAGGAAGAATTGCTTCCCTTTTAATTTCCTTGAAGAGTTTGAGGAGTATCAGCATTAAGTCTTCTTTGGATTTCTTGTAGAATTCTGCAGTAAATCTGCCTGGGGCTGGGCTCTTCTTTGATGGTAAGGCCTTAATTACATTTTCAATTTCATCAATAGAAATTGGGTTATTCCACAGTTTTACATCTTCTTGACAAAGTCTTGGCAGTTCATATGTTTCCAGTGATAGGTCCATTTCTTCTGCATCATCGAACCTATGAGAGCAGAGATTTTCAAATAGGTATTGATGATCTTATGTATTTCCACAGAGTCTGTGATGATTTCACATTTTCATTCCTTATTGCAAAATTTGAGGTTTTTCTTTCCTTTTTTAAATAAAATTGGCTAAGGGATTATCAATTTTATTTATTCTTTCAGAGAAGCAACTCTTTGATTCACTGATTCTTTGTGTTTTTTTCTTAGTCTCTATTGCATTAATTTCTGCTCTGATGTTTATAATTTCATCCCTTTTTTTATGCTTTGGGCTTGACTTGTTCTTCTTTTTCTATATGTTTGATGTGTAGCATCATATTGTTTATTTTTGTTAGTTCTGTTTTCCTGATGTGGGAATTCACTGAAATAAATTTTCCTCTGAGGACTGATTTCATTGCATCCCACAGATTCTGGTAAATTGTATTTGTATTTTCATTTGCTTGTAGATATCGTTTAATTTCTTCTTTAATTTTCTCTGTGACCCACTGATTGCTCAAGATTGTATTATTCAATTTCCATGTGTTTGTGTGGTTTTTGCAATTTATTTTATCATTAATTTCTAATTTTATGGTGCTATAATCTGATAACATGCATAGGATAATTTCAATTCTTTTGCATTTACTTAATTATGTCCTGTGGGCTATTATATGGTCTATTTTAGAGAATGTCTAATGTACTGCTGAGAAGAATGTATATTCTTATGTTGTTGGATGGAACACTCTGTATATGTTTATCAAGTCCATTTCTTCACAGGTATAACTCAGTTCTGTTATTTCTTTGCTGCTTTCCTGTCTAGTTGATCTGCCTCTTTGTGTCAATGGCATGTTAAGGTCCCCTGTTACAGTTGTATTATTGCTAATTTGATTTTTCATTTCTGTTAATACCTGTTTTGTAGAGCTGGGTGCTCTAGAATTTGGTGCATATATGTTTAAGATTGTTATCTCTTCCTCTTGAAGTTTTCCCCTAACTAGTATGTAGTGACCTTCTTTATCTCTTCGGATCCCTTTGTTTTGAAGTTCAGATTGTCTACAAACAGAATAGCTACCCCTGTTTTGGGGGGGATCCTTCTGCATGAAGTATTGTTTTCCATCCTTTGACTTTCAGTCTATGAGTTTCCTTTTGGGTTAGATGGGTTTCTTGTAGAGAGCATATGGTTGGATGTTGTTTCTTGATCCATTCTGCCAGTCTATTTCTTTTGTTTAGTGAATTGAGGCCATTTATATTAATGGTTATAACTGTTATATATTGGTTTATTGTTGACATGTTATCTTTCTGCTGTTGATTCTTTACCTTTCCATTCTGTTTAATTGTCTGCCTTGCTTAGTGGTTTCTTTCCTATGTCTATTTAGAATGTCTTTCAGTATTCTTTGCAGGGTTGGTTTGGTGATCATGAAATTCTTCAGTCGTGGAATTTTCAATTTTCTGTCGTGGAAGTATCTTAATTCTCCATCCATTTTGAAAGACAGTTTTGCAGGGTACATCAATCTGGGTTTGATTTCATTTTCCTTTAGGATCAGAAATACTTCACTCCATGCTCTTCTTGACTTCATTATTTGTGTTGAGAAGTCTGCTGTGATTCTGATATATTTTCCTTTACAGGTGATATGTCTTTTCTCTCTAACAGCTTGTAATATTCTGTTCTTATGTTGGATTTCTGGGATGGTGATTGTTACATGTCTGTGTGTTATTTTATTTTGGTTATGGCTATTTGGCATTCTACAAGCTTCACTCATTTGTATTTCAGTTTCCATTCTCATGTTTAGGAAATTTTCAGCTATTACTTCTGTGAATAGCCTCTTGATGTCATTTGTGTTGTCCCCTTCTTTTTAACTTATCCCTATCAATTTTATGTTGTTTTTCTTTGCATCATCTTGCAACTGTTGAATTGTTATTTCCTGATTCCTTATTATTTTTAAAAGATCTTTACTTTCTTATTCACTAGCTGCAATCTTGTCTTCAAGGTCTGAAATTCTATCTTCACTTTTGTTGAGGTGGTTTTTCCCATCTTTCAATGGAGTTTTTTATTTCCTGTATATCTCTTTGAATTGCTTTATGCATTCTGTATGTGTTCAGCAGTTCTTTAATTACCTGTATCATTTCTTATTTTACATGGAAGATTATTTCTGATTTGAGTTCTTTTATAGCTTCCCAGGGTTGTTTCTTTATTTCTGTTGATATCATTTCAGTCATTTTAGGTGCATGGTTTATATTTTCTTCTTTGTACATGGCTGCTAGGTTCTGTTAGGATGCACTGGAGGTTTGAGGTTGCACTTTGGTCTTTTTTTTCTTGTCATTTTCCTATATTTATGGGTTTCAAGCAATGTTCTAAAGCTTCCCCAGGTATGTTGTAAATCACCTTGTGCACCCTTGGCTCCTGGAATTCATGTGATCACAGCTCCCTGGATTCAAAGAAGGTCACTTGGTGTGGTCAAGTCAGGCCAGCAGAACTTCCTCTTCCCCCTCTGGGGTTTCAGGAAGCTGGGGGGGCTCCTAACTGCTGGTAGCAGTGATCTAAAACTCTCCCTGATCCAGCACAGGTGCACTATAACTCACCTAGTGTGGCCTCAGCTCCCTGGATTGAAAGAAGGTCCAGACAAAGTTATTTTGGCAAAAGCTCTCCTACTACTGATTCTTGCTGCTGTTTGGAAACCTGCCACCAACAATACCAAATCTATGCTCCTAAGCCCCCTTTGGGGATCTGATTGACTGAAACATCAACCCTATCCATAAAATCTTTATCCAGTACTCCCAGAAGATCAGAGCAAACCTTATCCCATTGTGTGTTCTGCAAGCTCAAGCCACAGCACTGGTACCCATACCCCAGGAGCTAACTTGGGCTTCAGCATCTGTGTCACTGGACCCTGACCTTATGCAATATAGTGGACTCTCCCTGTTTAAAGATATATGGACATACTTCATAAAAATAAAATCTTATAGGAGTATAGAAACCTGTTAATGCTCATCTGTATCTATTCATGCTGGCTGGAGACATTCCCTGCCCACAGTAAGAAGTCAACAGAAGTTTATAGAATCCTGCTATAAAGAATTATCCCTTGATATGGCCTATCCTTGACCATTGGCAGTAACAGTGGGCCTGCATTTGTAACAGATAACCAAATGAAAGTTACATATAACATACAGCCCATACCTGTAGACACTTCTTCACACACATATAACCCAGGTGCATATTAATTCTCTCTACTAGTTTCAGAAATCCATCCTTAGGTTCACTGGAGAGTTTACCTGGGACACCTCCTCCAGGGCTCACTCTGAAAAGATGACATACTCAAAGCCCTGATTTGGTCACTCTGGTTGTTGACCAGCCCGTGAATGGCTGAAGCCTGAGAACACCATTTACAGGATTTCTCCCCATACCTATTCCCCTTGATTTTTGTGCCTTTTCAGGATGCTTACTCAGTCCTTCCTTCCCTGTCCCCTACTAGCTGTGATTTTTTGCATTAAACTCTATAAACAGTTGCCCCAAGAAAATAGAACAATCAATCAAATACTTGAACAAATTTTAATAAGCATCCAAAGGATATTGGACACTTGCCTAGATCAGATTAACTCCTCACTATCTTTCCAGAGTAATGTTACAGAACAGACACTGACAACCCTAATGTTACTGCTTCTAGTTAGGCCTTGTCTCAGAAGATCACATATAAAATTCCCAGCAAAGATCTACCAGGGAAACTAAAAGAGGGGGAAAATGTAACAGAAAATTCACCCCTTCAGCCAGTATACTTCAGTTTCCCAGTAGATACTTTCTACTGCAGTTCCAGTTGCTTCTGTCATTTAGAAATCGCTGATCACTGTGATGCATATTGGTTAATATGATGAGTATTGTAATAACAAGTCAAAGACAGCCAAGTACACTACCTCTAAACTCCCCCCTTTAAAACTCCATAAAAGCCTCCCTGGACCTTCAAGGCCTGACATTCTGAAGAATAATTCATTTTTAGAAATAATTGATTCCTTGTTAGTACCTGTCCAAGATTAAATAAGTCTGTCTCCAAATCCTGGGTGTTATTTCAGTGTTATTGTTTGTTGTTGAAAGATTAATGACATCTACAATGAAAACTGTAAAATCATAAAATGTTAATAAAGAAAACTGTAGAGAAGACCAAAAAGTGGAACAATGTCCCCTGTTCATTGAAGAGAAGATATTAAAATTTCCATAGTATTCAAAGGCTTTGGGAGCAGAATGGGAAGGAGAGTAAAGATATGTCTTTTTGCTTTAATTTTTTTATCTCCACTCTAAAAAAGCTTCTTTCTCTTCATGCAAGCTGACTGCCACAACTGAAACACCCACTGACCCTCTCTGGTTGAAGTTTTCTCCCAATAAATCCTCAATATTATGTTAAGTGGTCAGAGACAACCAGAAATATCATACAGGTGCTGTAAAAGCTGTAAGACCCAGGGAAAATGAGACTGCATGCAGTCAGCCTAGCTCCTGGCTTATTCTTGCTGGTTTTGAGTCTTTGGGGACCACCTTCAGAGATTACAAAGTCCCAGAAGTTTGTAGAAGGATAAGAAATAGGAAAATGGCATCTCCAAAATTTGGAATCCAGACATGCATATATAGCAATGTGCAAAAGAGACAGGAGAAGTGGATCCATGAAACCCAGTGTGAATCTGAAGTGAGAACTGGAGCCTACAGAAAGATCAAAGAAAGAGACCTCAATGTAAAAGAGGGAGGCAAAAAGAAGCACCTTCTCCCTGAGCCCCTGCTTAAGGTGTGGGAAGGGCAGCTCAAACTTGCAGACACATCATGGTTACTGGAAACCTCTCCTCCAGAGAGAAATGCACTAGTAGAACACAGTGGTTAATGCTGCATACTACAATATGTAGCAAGTTATTTGGGTTCAGATATTCCCCGGCAAAGAGGCTGGTCACCATTTTGGAAAGGCGTGAACTGAACTCACAGAATCTGTGGGTTGGCTTCATCTAGTGGCTCCCAGTGTCAGAATGAGGCAAAGCTGAGTCCATCCTAACAAAGATGGGAGTTTAAGCTGGCAAGAGGCACTTGGAACATTGTGGGATGAACAAATGTGGTCTCAGCCTCACAGCCAGAAATCAAAGGCAGCCTGAACTTCAGTGGAACTAAAAGACTGAGTTTCCTTGAACTATCTACCAATGTCATTGTAATTCTACTTCTGGCTTACTGGGATCAATCAACACAAATCTAGGCTTGTCTTTCTCCTCTGTCTGGCAGACAGCAGAGACACACTATGAAGTGGATTTTTCCCCCCAAACAGAACCAGTAGTTTTCCCCAAAATTTTGTCCTTTTACTTGACTGTCTGTTCTTGTTTTATGCAAGTGTTAACACTGTCTCTAGTTTTCTCTTTTTTATTTTTAAAGAGACTAGAACCCAACTAAACAAAATAGAATAAAGCCCATCAAAGCTAAGCAGTGAAAGTGGTACAGAACTTCAAAACAGGACAATAGGAAATCAACAATGAGTACAATAATATATCTTGCTATCTTCACAATAGTTGTCCATACTATCAGACATAGCAAAATCAAACAAAACAAAATAGAATAAAGCTAATCAAAATATAACATTGAATAAAACAAAACAATAAATCAGAACAAAACAAATCAGTGAGAACAATACTGCACATTGTTTTCTTCAAAATAGTTGCTCATGTTACGAGACACAGGGATAAAACAAAACAGTAAAATGAAACAAAACATTGGATTCAAAAACAAGACAGAAGGATATCTCCTACAGTTGACACAATGCACGTTGCCATCCTCCAAGTAGATGCCAACACCACTAACCACAGGACATCAGAGTCAACCAAACAATACAAGTGTCAAGCTATTATTCCCTTCCCCTCAGTTGCTATCATCTCTCCCTGAGTCCTCTGAATCAGCTGGGAGAGAGGGGGAAGCTCTTATGGCTGTTCAGTCCATGTACTGGCTGTCTCAGAAGGCAGAGTTTCTCTTCTGGCTGAGGCTCTTACTCATCAGCATGGTGGAGCTTACTTCATGGGAAGCTTTGTTTCTCTTCTGGTTGAGCCTCTTACTAATCAGCACAGTGGGGCTTGCTTCATGGTAAGGCTTTCTTTCTCTTCTGGGCAGGGCTCTTGCACATCAGCATGGTGGAGTTTGCTGCACAGGAAGGTATGGTTTCTATTCTCTATCTCTAGTTTTGGTTGTGGTCATTTTGGCTGTTCTTGTTTCTGTTTCTTGACTTGTTCTTTCCTTCCTGTCTTCTTCGCCAGTTCACAAAGCTTGCATAACCTTCCTTTTTCCTCTAGCCTATTTCTAATCTCTTTTACTTTTACTGGTTCTGTTTTTTCCCTTAAGCATTTTAGATTTTCTTCCTTGAGGGTAAACTCACCATATTGAGGGGATATTTACTGCATATAATTTTATTTTTTTAACATTTTGTTATCTAACTACAAATCTCACTCATAGAGCTCATGGTGGCAAATATAGTTTGTCATTTTCTAGGTTATGCTTGATGCTATTGGTACTGATTGTACCACTTTAGACAAGGTGAAATCATTGTACTAAACAGTTGTTCTCCCTTGGATACCACAACTGAGATTTCCTGAATATATAAACACTACTATAGGCCAGTGCCAAAGAACCAGGGACAAATAAGCAGCAATTTCTCATCCCCAATAAATTGAAGAGGTAGGATCTTACAACAGACACAAAGTTGGTGACTTTCAGTTACAACTGAAAGATATCTCTGAGAAGTAGTCATTTCCTAACAGTTTTTGATACAAGCATTAAAGACAACTAAAATAAACAATTTTAAAACATCAATGAAAGAATTAAACTAAAAATAATATAGAAAACAAAAATACATGGACTCCAGACTTCCACATCACAAAAAGGAAAGGCAGAAAGGTGGAGCAATTCAGAAGTGGTCCATCTGGTTCTTAAGTAGCAACAAGGGAAGTAACAAAGCAGACGAATGGAACTCTAAAAAAAAAATCAAATGAGAAATAATTTCTCAGATAACTAAAGAGATAATGAATATAATGAAAGTGTATGCTTACCAAATCCATAATTGATAAAGATTTTAAAAATGGAGAATCTTAGGAAAATTATGGAAATCATGAGTGCTCAATATAAGAAAGAAATGGAATGCATGAAAGAGAGTCAATCTTACACACAGGAGATTACAAAAATTCTACTTGAAAGTATACTAAGTACAATGAACCAATGTGAAAATAATATTGGATCTAGAAAACAAGTTTATACTTATGAATCACTAAAATAAAGATTTCTCAAAAATAGCAAGAGACCACAAAAATTGATCCAACATTTGCTAAATGATTCAAAAAAGAATAACATAAGATTGACCAGCCAGGCATGGTGGCTCTGCCTATAATCCTAGCACTGGCAAGGCTGAAACACAAGAATCACTGGGAGTTTGTGGCCAACCTGGGGCACAAAGTGAGTTAAAGCTTAAACTAAAGAGCCTAAATTGCTCTTCAGCCTAAACTGAAGAGCAAAACCCTTTCTCAAAAAGACAAAAAACAAAACAAAACAAAAAAATATTGATCAAAGTCAATGAAGGCTAGGAGCCAGGAATATGGCAGAACAGTAAGCAGCAGAGTAAACAGCCTCTCTGAGAGACACAATCCAGATGCAGGAATATAGCATCATGAGGAAGACAGGAAGGAAGTGAGTGCCCTGGACCCAGGAAGCATCTAAAGTGAGAATTGAAGCCCACAGAAAGAGTAAAAAGAAAAGCTTAAACAAAGAACTTCATAGCTGGCAGTGCCTTCACCTGGAGCTGGAGCCACTATGCAAGAGGAGCTGTTGGAATCTGGGGGCACACAATCACAGTAACTGTGGCAGTAGGTGACCCCAGAGGCCTCTGCAAAGAGACAGTGATAGAGGGGAGTGGCAGATGTAGAGGACTGCATTATTAGCTGTTGGTGAGTGCAAAAGACTCAGTCCTCCTGTGGGAGACAGTAATTGGCTGGGAGCCATTTTGGAGTTGGGCTGCATAAGCCCAGAACCAGAATTACTGCTGGCTCCCTCCAGCAGCACCTAGCTCAGTGCAGACTCATGGAAATTGCTCAGACTGAGCCCCACTCCCATGCACATTGCAGGGGCAGCTATCACAGAGGTTCCCCACTGGTAGCCACTTTGGTCTGATGGCAGCAGCTAGCCCCATCCCCACACACATTTGACCAGCCATTGGGAGCCAGCACAGGCTGGGAAAAGCAGCAGACAGTGCACCCAATGGCCACCATCATATACCCATAGCCAGCACTGGTTAGAACCAAACTGTAATGCTTTCGAGAAATTTTAGCCAATGCTGGAAGTGCCTGGAACCCCACTACCTGCTTGTCTGGAAGAACCCAAGAGTATGTCAAGATGAAGAAGCAAGAGGCAGACACTCACCTCCAACCCAAGCAGAGCTGGTCTAGAAGATGTAAACATGTAAGAGACCGGGAGTCACAAACCTGAAATTTCTGAAGTGATGGCAGCTGAATTAAAGAAATGACTTCATGAGTATATAAAACAAATTAAAACAGAAATACTATCTCAGGTAAAAGAAGAAATGAAAAACATAATAAAAGTATTGCTAAGCACCACTAAAGGAGACATAGATAAAAAAAATAGAGGAGCATAGGAAAATGAGGGAAACCTTGAATGAACAATATAAAAAAGATTTAGAATACATGCAACAGATTCAAAGAGATATCCAGGAAATTTAAAACTTCATTGAAAACTGAAAAAACTGCTTAAAAGAAACTGAAGATAGACTATCAAATCTTGAAGACATGTTTGCAGCTTGCAATCATAAAAGTAAAGATCTCTTAAAAATAACAAAGAATCAGGAAGTAACAATTCAATGGCTGCAAGACAACCCAAAGAAACATAAATTAACAATAATAGGTATGAGTGAAAAACCAGGGGTCAACACAAATGACATTAAAAGTCTACTTACAAAAATAATATCAGAAAACTTCCCAAGCATGGGAAAAGGAAGTGACATTCAGATAAGTGAGGCATATATGACTCCAGCTATCCATAACCCAAACAAATCTACACCCAGACATATAATAATCAAGATACCAGAAATTCAGCACAAGAACAGAATATTTTTAAAAGTTGTTAGAGAAAAGTGACAGATCAGAAATAAAGGAAAACCCATCAGAATCATGACAGACTTCTCAACACAAACCATTAAGTCAAGAAGAGCTTGAATTGAAGTATTTCAAGTCCTGTAAGAAAACAACTTCCAACCTAGATTGATGGACCCTACAAAACTACCTTTCAAAATTAATGGAGAAACAACATACTTCCATGACAATGAACAACTGAAGAAATTCATGACTACCAAACCAGCCTTACAAAGAATACTGAAGGACATTCTAGAGAGAGATAAAAAAAAAGATTCCAAGAACAGTGGCAGAAGAGGATCGCCAAGTGGGGAAGACAACCGAATGTGGGGGAAAAGTAGACAGCCAACAGCAGGAAAACAGCATGGCAGAGACAAGGCAGTGCATGTTTGGCCATAACCATTAATGTAGATGGTCTCAATTCACCAATAAAAAGAAACACAGGCAGAGTAGATCAGGAGAGAGAGAGAGAGAAGCAAAACAGAAAAAAGGGTAGAAAGAGTGCAGAATTTCAAAAAACAGTAAGAAATCACTAGTTGATAAATTACATATTGTTATCTTAGAAGTAGTTCCTCAAGTCACAAAATAAAAGCATAAAAAGTGGACAATCAAACAATGACAGTACAAACTATTCCATTTGATGAATTAACAAAAACAGTAGTATGGTTATCTATCTTACACACTTAAAATACATAGTTATATCCTTTAGAGCACTTTCTTTCCCTTTCATTATCACAATATCTATTATACATTTTGGATCTTATTATTCTTTCAGTTTTTTATTATGGTCATTAGAGAAATGCAAATTAAAACAGCACTGAAATTTCATCTTGTTCTGGAAAGAATGGCTGCCATCAAGACATTAATATGCTTTATACAGGAAACACATTTAACTCAAAAGAGGGTTCATAGACTGAAAGTCAAAGGAGAGAGAACATTGCTCCATGTGACAGGGAATGAGAAAAAAGTGGGGGTAGCTTGCCCATCAGTTTCAGACTGGGTAAGAAAGACATGGCATTTTTATACACTGGAAAGCTACTCACCTATAAAGAAAGATACTAACAAGGCTGTTGTGGGTAAACGGACCCAACTTGAGATCATGTTCATTGATGAAATGGTTCAGTCACACGAATGAATGTCATATTGTCTCCTTAGTATAAAAACTAAAAGAATAGTGGGATCCAAAATGCACAGTATATATTGTGAAAGTGTCTAAAAAAGAAGACAGTGGCCATTGTTAATCTATTAGCATGATTTGAAACCTGTACTGTTTTCATGGTTCTGTTTAGTTTGATTTTATTCTGTTTCAGTTTGTCTAATTTTAATATATTTGATGGCATGGACATCTACTTCAAAGGTAACAAAATATAGTAGCCATTATTGATTTCCTACTACCTTGTTTTGAATTCCTGTATTGTTTTCATTGCTTTGTTTTGAATGATTTTTATTCTATTTTGTCTTGTTTGATTTTATTATGTCTGATGCTATGGGCAGTTATTTTGAAGATAATAAGAGGCACTATGGTAGCCATTATTGATTTCCTTTTATCTTGTTTTGAAGTCATGTACCCTGTTCATTGTTTTGTTTTGATTAACTTTATTCTGTTTTATTTCATTTGGTTTTATTCTCTTTAAAATAAACACATACACACAAAAAAAAGCCAATGAAAAAACAAGAGATAGAAAAATGACCTAAAAATCTTTTTCTCAGAAGTAATGGAAGAAATTTTCACAAACATAGAAAAAGAATTTGATGTACAGATAACTGAGTCATACAGAACTCTAATTAGCCATGACAAAAAAAAATCTACCCCAAAGCATCTAATGGTCAAGGTTCCAGAAATTAAACACAATAATAGAACATTAAAACTGTAGAAAAAAGAAACAATTCAACTATAAAGGAAAGCCCATCAGAATCAGCAGACTTCTCAATACAAACCACCAAGTGAAGGAGAATTTAAAGAGAAGTACTTCAAGTCCTAAAAGAAAACAACCTCCTACCCAAATTGATGCACCCTGAAAAACTGTCTTTCAAAACTGAAGGAGAAATGATACTTCAATGACAAAAAAATCCTGAAGAAATTCATGACAACAAAACAAGCACTCCAAAATGTTCTGAAGGACATTGAAGAATGTGATAATGAAGACTATAACTCCATAAATCCCAAGAGAATGAATCCAACAGGCAAAGCTAGTAATCAAACAAAGAAGAAAGAAAGAATATGAACAATAGGAAAATAACAT
>PVJX010042066.1:0-14356 GCA_004027295.1 Dolichotis patagonum
GATCTCCAGGCAGTTCCCTGTGGATGAAGGGCAGGCCTACCAGCCCCAAAGAGTCGCGCTGAGATGCAGGTCTGCGCAGACTTTCAGTCCAAACAGCCCAGGCCACTCTACGGGTCCAAGACTTTCGGGTCCCAAAGAGACAGGCCGAGATGCTGCTTTCTGGGAGGTAAAATGAGACCTTTCTAAGAGGGGGGACACATGCCTAGGGAGAGGCCATGACTCTCAGTTGATGCCTCATTTGGTGCCAGGGGAAAACATTGCTGGCTTGCTGGTCATAATTCTGTGACATTCTCAATGTGGATCTGGAGGCCACAGTGAGCCACTCTCTTCAAGGAACCTTCATGGCTTTTGGTTCATGCCCCTTGAAGCCCCCAAACATGTTTGCAGCATCTGCAGTGAGCAAGTGTCCCTCCTAAAGACACAAGGAGAGCAAGTGACATGGGGGAGAAGGCAGCACATGGGAGGAGCTGCGGATCCTTTGGATCAGCTTTTCAGGCCCTCTTTTCAAGCCTCCTTGATGTTCATCACTCTTCAAGTACGGAGGAAACAAAACTCACAGAGTCCTCAAGGCATGCACATGTGCTATGTTTCCTGTCCTCAGAGCCACATCACAATGCAGCTTCCAGCTGTCTCCTTCCTCCAAGTCACAGCCAAACTTCTGGAAATAATTTTTTCCTAAGCTCTTTCCCTGCCTGGTTAATCCTATTCATCCAGAAAACCACCAGAACATGGAGACTGAGACAGCTCAAGCACAACACTGTTTGGTGGCCCATCTGGCTGTGGGACCTTGCACAGGTGACTTGCCCCTGTGCCTCGGTTTCTGCATATGTAAGGGAGGATGACAATAGCACCACCTCAGAGTGTTGTGTTGGGATTAGATGGCTTTATTTCTGTAAAGTGCTTAGAACAGCACCTGGCATAGGATGAGCACTCCATACACCTTAGGCTTCATTGTCTTTCAGACACAACTGAAGACTAGTTTCTCAGAAATTCCATCTCTGGCCCTCCAGTTAGGGTCCCAAGGTCACTGTTCTCCATTAAGTTGTATTTAGGCATTTCTGATGCAATTGTTATTTTCCATCCAGGATACTATAAGTCAAAGAGAGCCAAAATTGCACATTTCCTTTATTCCACTCCTGCAGCTTAGCACTTACCACTTATGCCCTCGAGGGGACCTTGGGGCTGGGGAAAGCGGGTGACAGTGTCCACTCCCTGGAGGCCAGTCTGGTGCTCAGGCCTCCGGATGCATTGTATGACTACTGCCGACACAGACCAAAGTGTGTGACTTGTCATTGTGCGGCGTGAGAGCATTAAAGACTGATGCTAAACCTCAAAAAAAAAAAATAGTGGGAGCAAATAAACTTCTGATGAATATGAGAAGAAATGTGTGGTGACTCAGTGGACATTTAAGCTGGAACACTCCTTGTGTACTTTACCACTGTATTTGATGAGTGAGCCAGGATCTGTGCTTCCCTGGACTATGGCATTTTGTCAACTACCCGCTGGGGCAGGAGGCAGGCTGGCCACAGTCCCCACCTGTGTGAGCAACATGGTATGCCCTGGAGCACAGCTGCATCCTTCTAAGTCTACCACCCTGTTCAAAGCTTTCAAGAAGACATCAAAACCAGTTTACATGGGGCTGGGGATTTAGCTCACAGGCCTTGCAAGTGTATGGTTGTGAGTTCAATACCAGTACAGATTACAAAAAAAAAAAAGTTTACATTTTTCCATTACATTTTTCTTCAAAATTGCCATTATCAAGCAATTCTGCTTCCCCATCCTTTCAGCTACAAGGTTGACTCCCCCTTTTGTGACCTGGGGTTGAGCAGAATGATTCCTGTGTGTGCTTTGTTTCAAGAACAGTGTATGGACCTCACTAGGAGTTGGTGCCATTTTGAATCTGGAAATTGTGGTGTGGGTGTGGATTAGAGGCAGAGTGTTGTCCAGCATGTGGGAGGCTCTGGGTTCAATTCCCAGGTCTGAAATAAAAAGAAAAATCCAGAAATGTTTGCAAATATCATACATTGTACTTTTTTCCTGTGCTGACCCAAATTGCCCTGAAATTTTACACTTTCAAACAACAATAAATATTTATCACTATAAAAAAAAAGAAGAAGAAATGTAGAAAGAAGGAAGGAAGAAAAGGAAGGAAGGAAGGAAGGAAGGAAGGAAGGAAGGAAGGAAGGAAGGAAGAAAGGAAGAAAGGAAGAAAGGAAAGGAAAGGAAAGGAAAAGGACATTACTTAGATTGGATAATTCTTTGGGAGTTAGAGGGTGATCTGTTCCATGCAATGTAGAATATATAATCCCTCCATGGCCACCACTCAGGAAAAACAATAAAAATACTCTATGATTTGCCAAATCTCCTATAGGGAGAACAGAATCCTGCTCACTCCAGTTCCCCCTTGTTGAATGCATTTACTATGCATTGCAAGCATACTGCTAAAAAATTGACAAAAAAATAATAAATTATAAACACTCAAGAGAAAATTGGGCACAAGATATGGGAAGTAATTGAAGAGGGAACTAAATGGCCAATACACAAGGAAAATGGTAATGGCATTGGTAGACTGGAGAATGCAAATAAAAATGACCACGTACTTCTACTGCCTTGTAGACAACATCAGGGAGACAGTAAATTAGAGGGTTGTTAGTGCCAAGTGTTGAAGGTACACCCAAGTAACACAGTATCTATTGCCACACACCACTATTGGAGATGTGAATTGGTAAAATAACTTCAGAAAATTGTCCCGTACTGTCTCACAAGGCTAATTTCTTTCATTAATCTCTTGAGTCCATAACCTAGGAAAGAAATGCATCTTCCCAGGGAAACATACACGGAGAGTTTGCTACAGCCACATTTACAACAATGCAGAATTGGAGACAAATGTCTGGCTATTTTAAATGTATAAACATCTAAAATGCATATGTACCCAACAGAGTACCATTAGCATTAAAAATTAATGGTCTTGGGTCAGGGATTTAGCTCAGCAGGCATAAGCGCCTGCCTGGCAAGTGTGAGGTTGTAAGTTCGATCCCCGGCACCAAAAAAATAAAAATAAAAATAAAAATTAATGGTCTGGTTCTAAGAACTATGTTTAATAGGAAAACCATTTTTTAAAGAATAGCATGATATGAATCCAATTATATAGAGCTTAAAAACAAAGAGTACCATGTCCCATTTGTAAATTTGTTATAAAAAATGAGTAAATAACACAGAGGTAAAACTTGGAAAAAAGGAGGAAGGAAATGAGATACATGGGAGTCTACAATTGTATTTTTGATTATTTGTATTTCAGTCAAAAACATCTAGAGGGAAAATGACAAAACGTTAACTTGTTTTTAGTTGGGATGGTGTATATATAAATTATCCATTCATTCTCTAGACTGAATGTTTGAATTTTTTTAAATTAAACATTTAAAAATAAATACAAATGAAAAACATAAAACTATAGCAATTAGAAACAGGTGGTTGCTGAGGGCTGGAGAGGAAGATGAGGTTTGCCTACAAAGGGTCCCTAAGAGTTCTCAGGGATGCTAGGACTGTTCCATGTCTGCTTATGGTGATAGTTACACAACTGTATGTATTGTCAAAGATATGCTCACTTTTTATAAGGTGAATTTCATTAGATGCAAATTATACATTCATTGTTAAAAATAAAAGTGCAAAAATACAAATAATGGTAGAAAAATGTACACAATTATTTTATGAGGTCATTAATGAAAAAATAAATACTACATAAAATTGATTATTATTTGGGATCAATGTATTCCCAGTCACACACTTTTTAGTTCAATTGATATTAGGAATAATAAAAATAAATGCCTCTATCTATACTGCACAATCTGTTGAAATGCCCAGCACTTTGTCCCTTCCTTCATCCAAAGCAAGATGCAACCTCAGACCATCCTCTCCTGTCTTGACTGCCTAAATAAATTCAAAACAAGATTTCTGGCACGCATATTACCGTTACTGAAGTCCTTGTAACCTGCTGACTCTCAGATGTGTTTGGTTATTGACTAAAGGACTGAATGAAATGATCAAGAAATGCTCTGAGCATCCTGCTGCTGTTTTACTGGGGGCAATGGGGGCAATCTCTCTCTCTCTCTCTCTCTCTCTCTCTCTCTCTCTCTGTGTGTGTGTGTGTGTGTGTGTGTGTGATTATTGCAAATTTTTCCTCTTCCCACATGATCTCTTCTCTCAGAAATTTTTGTTCCATGGATTTCCTATAGTTTCGTCCTTCCAGATGTCAAAGGCTTGTGGTGACCCTTGGGTGTTCTCACAAGAAAGAGGGAGGGACAGAAAAACTGATGGAAGCTGTGAGTCAGAATGACTGACCATCCCTGTCTGTTCAGCACTGAGGGATGTCCCAAGGTAGGGGTGTTTCAGCACACAAACTAAGAAAGTCCCAGGAAAATCGGGTTGAGTGGGTCACTCTTTTTCATGTCTGGTTTGAATTTGTCAGTTTTGAGCATCACTGGGACATTTTGGAACAGCCTCTTCATTCAATACTGCTAGTCTCCATTTTGGGCCACTAAGAATCCCCAAAGAAACAATTTCCACCTCCTGCCTGAAGAGTCAAGGCCTACTCTGCCAAGGTTCTGGCAGCTTCCCGGATACAGTCCCTTCATTCTTCTGATTTTAATGTAAAATCCACATCCTTTTTGAAAGGTTCTGGCCCTAGTATAAATTACTGTACAGTTATGGCGGTGGTCTAACGTGGCAGAAGGCCAAAGCAAGAACGCTAACCACTTCTGCTTCTTCTTCAGCCCTAATTACAACTCCCCCTTCCTGTTTGCATGTAAAGAGAATTCCAATCAGTTTCTCATACTCCATAAATATCAGCCCCATGTGCCACTTCAATCAGAGGTCATATAACCCTCTGCCTCTCTGTATCTTGTTGAAGGAGACAGCCTAGCCGCCATGGGTTGTGTGCTCCTTCCCACGTCCTCACCTCAATAAACCTGTTCATTTTGTACATTTAGTTCTCTATTGCGCCAGAATACTCTAACACTTTTATGTGCCCAACATCCCTTAATCCAGAGATCTCTTACCTTGGTGCAACTCAGTTCACCAGCCTTGGCCACTCTCATGTTCACAATTTCAGATATCATGATTTAATAAGACTGAAGGAGGCAAGGACAAGGTCTTTCTCCTAATGCCCTTGACTTCTCTTCAGGCAAAACCATCTTTCCTAAAAGTCTTCTGTGTAGTTGTGTTTGTCTTTGATTGGTCAAAGCTGGTCACATAACCACACCAGGATTAATGACTGGCAAAGACAACAAGGAAAGTGATATGCTTACACCAAAAATGACTGTCTCCCTTGATCTGGACACATTAAAACTGGAACAACATCAGTTTGTGTAGTAAGAGAAGAGGAGTATTAGAGACCACGAATTCATAGTGGCTAATTTTGTATCCTTCCCTACGGGGTAAATGGAAGCTTGAGATAATGATATGACCCTTTAGAGACTTCCCTTTAACTCTTGGGATGGGCCACCCTCTCCCACCCCCTAAGACTAAATTTACAACTACTAAGATGAAAAAGAATACTCCAGAGCAAGATACTTCCTACCATAAGATCATCTCCACCCTCTTGAGTCATCCCAGGATTATCCTTTACCTGCTGAATCATGACTTTTGAATCTGTTAGCCCCTCCTATCATTGTATACACCCATTACATTGTACATACCCAATAAATAGAGGCTGGTTTGGAGTATCTGGGTTTTTGCCCATGCTGAGGCATTGACCTCCCAGCCCCACATCATACATTACTAAATTTGTCTCTGTTTTTTATTTTATCCTTTGCCATACCCCTCATACAAGCAGTTGGGGATCTTGGCCAGGTCCCCGATAGAGAGGCATGAATGTAGGCCAGCCACTGTAGATGCCTGCCTCTGCATACACAAGCTTACATGGAGTCTAAGGAGTGAAGTTACAAAGGTTTCCCACCCCTTCACGTAACGGACTTCCCACGCCTGTTACTCTTGAGCTTGGTTCATTTAGGGAATGATCCTATAAACTGAGAATTCCGCAACCTGAGGGAAAGAGACCTGTAAGTATGAGAAGCCTCCTGGAAAAGACATCTCAAGGAAAAAATGTTTCCATCACGGTGTCAAATGATATGTATTTAATGCCTCCTACAGTATTTTGTTAATCATAGTGCTAAGGGTTACAAACATAATGGTGATCAGGACAAATGCAGAGAGAAAACGATTGTCACTCAGGCTGCTTTCCATCTTGACACCTATACTCTGCATCCAAGGGAGATGAACCTATGCGGATGAATGGAAACTCCAAGAGAGACATCAGTAACAATCTGCTATCTTCTTCTTCTTTTCATTCTTACAAAACTTTTGCAAGGCCACGTTGGTCACTGGAAAGCTATTTCCACGGCTCCCATGGTTCTCATCTCATAACTAGAAACATATGACAACCAGGCTGCGGAACTGTGCATGCAGGTGAGTCGTTTCCCACTAAAGTTCACCCACACAATTGTGTTACTCGGTCAAGGCGCTGGCCCTCTGTGGCTCACCCAGGCCTAATTGAGAAAATTCCGGTGCCTCCAGAGCCACCAGGGGGCGCCCGAGGAACTCGATGAACTCCATCATCACTTAGAAAGCCAACCTGCCTGCTGCGACTCCATCCCGTTTGCGTGGTTTCCTGTTTTTTAGTTTTTTACTTTTTTTTTTAATATGACTTCTTTGTAACAGAGGAAACTGACACACTGGGTGAAGCTTGGCACCTCCCTCGCTCAGGTCAGACTCTGCTTGCTAAACTCAGGGAGACATAGTTCAAGTGCTGGCTGAATAAAGCTAAGTTTCACTGTCAGTTGCTTTTTGAAGGATTTCAAGTTTCCCGCCGTTACCACCCGCAGTGAGTTTCCTTTCAGAGTCCCTGGTCAACTCAGAGCACACAATCAGGACACATTTTATGCCAAGAAGCACCTTGTGGTCCCATGACCTTACTGTGTACTTCGGCCAGTAAGTAAACAAGGAATGCTGTCTTAGAAGCAGTGCCCACGCAAGTGGGTGGTGGATGAGAAGTTTTACAACCAGGAAAACACTCAAGCCTGCACATCTGGGCACCCAGATGTTCTGCGGTTCTCTACATCCCATTGCCAGAAACGAAGGGGATTGGGACAGAAGTCAGTTTTGTTGTAGGTTTGTATCTGCAGTTTTACTCTGCAATTTCAGTTACAGTCAACCGTTGTCTGAAAGTATTAAAGGGAAAATTCCAGAAAAAACAATTCACAATTTTAAATCACACGCTTCTCTGAGTGGTATAGCAAAGTGTCTCACGCCCTCACCTTCTCACTTGGGCATTTGCACCACCCTTTCTGCTCAGTGGGATGTGACTCAGTAGTATAGCTCTTGCCTGATATGTGCCAGGCCCTGGGTTCAATTTCCAGGGTTGATCAGGAAAAAAATCATGAACAATCTGCCAGTGCATGTGCCCATTTGTCACTTAGTAGCCTCAGTTATGAGATCAATCATGGCAGTGTCACAGTGCTTGTGTTCAAGTAACCCTTGTTTTGCTTACTAATGTCGTGAAGTACAAGAACGGAGATACTTTCAATTTGGATATACTGAATATAAGCTGTAAAGTGCTTCCTTTATGTGTAAAACTGAAAGTGCAGTAATGTATTTTGACAGACAGAATTCACATTCACTTAACTTTCATTACAGTGTATTGTTACAGTTATTCCATTATTAGCCATTGCTTGTTTCTTGCTTGCATAACACGTAAATTAATCTTGATCACAGGAATGTATATATAGGAAAAAAGCAGAATATATAGGGTTTGGCACTCTCTTGGTCTCAGGTGTGCACTGGACATCTTGAACCATAACCCCTATGAGTAAAGAAGAATACTGTAGTTTCCTGTGACTGCTGTAACAAAGTACTAAAGCTGAGTGGCTTAAAACCATGGAACTATGTATTCCTTTAATGGTTCTGGAGGCCAAGAGTCTGAAATGGAGGTGTCCCAGGGCCATGTTCTCTCTGCGAGCCCTAGGGGAGAATCCTTTTCTGATCCTTCCAAGTGCTGGTGTTTGCCAGCCATCCTTGGCTTTTCTCAGCTTGTGGATAGTGGTCTTCTCCTCAGCATCTTTCTTCTGTGCCTGTCTCTTTTTATAAGGATCTCCACCATTAGATAAGGGTCTTGTGCCCTTGTGACTTCATTTTCATTTGAGTATTCCTGAGAAGACTATCTCCAAACAAGGTAACATTCTGAGAAACTGTAGGTAGAACAGGACTTCATCATATCTTTTGGGCGGAGGGCAGCAACCACAATGTAGAAAAGACAGTGTTCAAAAGCTCAGGATGATAAAGCCCATGAGTCATGCATGCTCATGACTCATATCACTCTGAGGTTCCAGGGTAACGCTACAAATTTATAGCCAGGTATGGTAGCACATAACTGTAACACCAGCACTCTAGGAGGCTGAGACAGAAGATCACAAGTTTAAACCAACTGGCAACTTAAAGAGACCTTGTCTCAAAATAAAAATAGGTGCCGGAGATGTAGTTCAGTGTAAAGGCCCTGGGTTCAATCCCCAATACTGGATGGAGGGAGTTAAAACTCTATAAAGAGTAACACAGAGACAATTGTACTGCGGAAAGCTACAAATGGCGATTTTTATTGGGAATTGCAAGTGTTATAAGCCAAGTAAGCATCGTAACCCAAATCACAATAAATATGCTATGTTTGTAGACTATCTCATATTGTTAAATGTAAACAGGCAGAATGCATTTTTAGAGTTTATTCGAACAATTACCATGATCAGGCAGCTCCAGATCAGAAGTGGCTCAAGAGCACCACCTTGGGGACCCAAAGGGATGAGGGGAGCAGGCACAGAACTACCATAAATGCAACATAGGATTTGTTAGGGTTGGCTGCAGCTGCCTTATTTGGTCTCTCTCACAGGAAACCCCCAATTTATATGGGATTTAAGCTCACTGGCTGCTCCTGACTGGTTGAGCTTAAATTCTCTTTTTTCTTTAATATAATATACGCATTTACAGTAAATAGCTCCAGTTAAGTCTTTTTTATGTTTGCAAAACAACCAAAGTTGAGGTCACTTAGGAGCGTGCACTGGCTTTGTCATTTAGGGAATCCCTGGGGGCTGCTTTCCACCGTCATTCACCACTGTCATAGGAGGCAAGCCAACCCCCCAAGTATTCAGGTATTTTTGCCTAAAACTTTCAACAGGGAGTGATTATTGTACTGCTACAAAATTTATCCTAGAGCTCTTTCCTATAGTTAAGCACAGAGAACGTGTGTCAGGTGCACATATCACATCAGGAAGCCATCCGGCCTCTGCTCTTCGCCATCAGCAAAGGACCAGCCGTTCTTTCGCGTCTCAGCCAGAGCGCTCAGGGCCCTGCAGGCATAGCTTCAGCTCCTGCCACGGTTTCTCGATGCACAGCGTCAGGGCCAGCCCAGAGGCCAAGGTCAGCACACAGTGTCCAGAGAAAAGATAGAACTGTGGGGAAAGAGGGCACAGTTTTACTCCATGATCCCTGTGTGCTTGGATCTTAGCGTGTGCCACACTGGCTGTGTAAAATGGATCCGGAGAATAAATAGTCCCACAAGTAAAAATAAAGATGTTATCCTGTGCTGAAACCCTCCCTCCTTATCTCTCAAATAAAAGAGAACAATAGGGCTCTCTAGAAACAAGCAAAACAAAACAAGCCTCTATCAAGGCCAGTAGTTCACTTTATTGCTAAGAGGAGAACAAATCATGTCATTATCCAAGAACTCAGGGCTGGGCGCTCGCTCACCACGTTGGTGTCTGTGTAGTGAATGAGCGTCTCCTGAAGGCCATTGTAGAGGATGATCAGCATGGGATGCACCAGGTAGCAGGCGTAACTGATGCTTGACAAGAAACTCCAGAGGTCACAAGAAAGCATCTGGTTCACCAGACCTGGAGCAAGGAACAGGCACTGATTCATCAAACCACAAGCCCTGATCTGGGCTGATGAAGAGCTGACACCCTGGAGTCTCCTAGTCTCCCCGCTGCCCTTACCCATCATAATCCCCTGCAAAGAAGGTTTCATATACATATAAAAATATGTATAGTATATATGTATATATAATATTATCTATATTATAATATATATAGCTATAGTCCCAGCATCTAGAACACTGCCTGTCACAAAAAATATACAAAAATGTTTCATATAATTAAGTGAATAAGCAAAGATGAACTCATGGACAAAAGACACATTTGCCCCAAATGAAGTCCAAATAAGATGAACCAAGATGTCACTAGAACACAACAAAATAAAGGAAAATTAAGCCAACAAAGAGTCAGTGCTCTGGTAGGTCAAACACACAGTAATGTGCCCTAAAGCCAACAATACCATACGTCCACGGTGAGCTACAATCAACTCCTGCAGACTCTCCATCCCATCAGGTGCAAAGCTCACTGGTTTTATAGTTTATGGTCACTTTAAAAATTTGTTTTGGCCAGTCAGGGGTTTAGCTCAGCAGCACAAGCACCTACCTCGCAAACACAAGGTCATGAGTTTGATCTCCCATATCAAAAAAAATTTTTTTTGTCTTGGCATTAAAAATGTGTTATAAGTATAAAATCTGTTTCTAGCTTTGTATTTCTGCATGTTTGGGTAAAATTAAAATTAAAATAATTTAGGCCAAATGTAAGGACTGCTGAAGGTGACATGTCCTTTAAGAGTATCAGGGTTGCAAGAAGACCAGCAACTCAAGAAGACAAATTTGAGTTTAACACAACCTAGTCCTTATTGCTACTAATCCAAAATGGTTGAAATAATTATTTGCACTATCAAGGTCTTTTCTAGTCCTGAAAGTCTAAATTAAAACTTTCTTCAAATGTTACTTTTTTAAAAAAAAAATTGAAAGGAGAGTTTTCTAAAACTTTATTTAAACACCCACCTCTCCCATTTCACTCCCTACTCATCGGTTTTGACATCTCGTAGAAAGTACTGGAGATACAAATCAAGCATCAGTTGCTCTCGTAATTGGGGGCTGGTTAGTGACAACACGCTTGCCATGTTGCTCAAGAATAACGAAAGGACTCATTTGTCACTTAGATGAAAGTAGGTGCCACCTTACTCAGATTTGGCTGAATTTATTACTTCCTGTGTAAGGATAATGCTAAAATGTTTAATTATCACAGCCAAAGCCATTCCTCTCTCGTCATTTACGGCAGCCGGTAGTTCTCACAGCAGCAGCATCTGCCCCGCTAGACAGGAGCACCATGCTCTGTCCACAGCATCACGGCCTTTCTCTGAGGGCCTGTTTTGAGGCCCCGTCCGGGAGCGTTGTTCTGGGGTGGGGAGCGGTAGGGGCATAAATACAGGTGCGTCTCGCAGAGAGAACACAGCCCACTTCCTGTTCCGCATCTTTTCTGCTTATAAGGGAAAGTGTTTTAAATTGGAATATTAAAGAAAAAAATCTTTCATCATTATATTAAAATACTCCAAAATTCAAGAATGATTTAAATCCACATCCCCGAGGAAGGATATCATGCAGAAATAAAGAGCGCTGGTCTTTGACTCTGCACTTGGTCCTGAGCGTCTTTTCTGGCTGAGACACCAGCTGCTCGCTCTCACTGTGCTGCTTCATCTCCAGCCACATTGCTCTCGCTGAGAAACAGAGCTGGTTACAGTCATCTCCCAGGGGTGTGGTCAGCATTACCGGGGTGGGAGGTGGGAGATCCCTCGAATGACTGTTATCCCGGAACCTGGTATGCGGACGCAATCACCTGGAGTCGTTAGGGTCAGCTACTTGTTTTCTACTTTAAATCCAGCCACCTTGGTGAGGCTAACTGGTTCTGCTGCACAGGCTTAGTCTGAGCTCACCTTGGTTATGTCCTAAAGGATAGAACTGCTGCCTTCCCCCAACTCAGTTCCATGACTTGGGGACTTCTGGGAGGTTTGGGGACAAAGCATTTGCTGGATGCAGCCCGCTGGCCTTTATTTGCCATTCGCTGACACTGCACACACCCTATTCTCACCTCATGCCAGAGAAGAAGGGAGGAAAACATCAGGGGAATACAGTATCTCTAATCTGGAGGAAATTCCCTTCTTGCCATTCACATCTTTAATCTGCCTCATTCCTTACACACCAGAGCTGACTTGACAGAAATTCAGTTTCTCTTAATGGAAGGGGATCTTGGCAACATTTATGTCTCTTCCCCTCAGCCAAGGAAACTGAAGCCCAAAAGAGGTATGACCAGAGGTCTTTTTGTCCATGGTACTCAATTATTCTGTTTTCTCACTACACTACACTACTCTGCCTGAGACTTTTCTAACTTCTAAGCTAGAGTCACTGGAGAGACCACAAGTTTTTCTTTCAGAACATGCATTTGTACAGAAACTAGTATAAAATTTCAAAACAGTCTGTGTGGAGTGTTTTCCCCAAGCATGGGAAAATAGATGTTTCTGAGTTGGTGTGAATCACTCATCAGGGCTGGGGATATAGCACAGTGGCACAGCACCTGCCTGGCAAGCGTGAGGTTATGAGTTCAATTCCTGGTAACCCTTCCCCCCAAAAATAAATTAATCATTCATCAACCACTCCAACAAACAGAAGCTCCTCTGGGTATGCATTTTATTTTAAATTTGTCGCCCTCAAAGGGACAGGGTGAGCTCAAGAGTAGAGTGACACCTCCTACCTCCATAACCTTCCTGACAGGCAAAGATGATCCAGCCCACAGCCACTGCCCACAGGGTCCGGTGAAGGGCCTGGTAGATGGCAGCGGCCACAGAAGAGACAGCAGAGATGTCATTCACTACGTACGCCAGAGCAACAACCACAAACAAAGTCAGTAGGCAGCAAGTCCACCCCAGCAGGGCCTGCACCTACGGGAAGGGAGAAGCAGTTCACAGCCCACGTTAGTCACTTAGGTCATTTTGCACACTCACTTTTTTAATGTTATTTCTGTCACTTCAGATCTCTGTGTGTGAACCTGTCGCTGCACAAATTTGACTGACATGAAGGCGCAGATCAGTAGGAGTTGGGAATGATCTGGAAGAAAAGAAGGTGTGTGACTGTAAAGGGTGGAGAGAGGAGGCCATGTGGTGATGAAGAGTTCTGCTCCTTGGTCATGATAGTTACATAAGTCCCACATGACACAACATTGTCTAGAACCACACACATACACAGTGGATGCAGGTAAAACCAGTGGACCTAAAATGTATGGGCTGTACCAATGTCAAAACCCGGGTGTGATCATGTGCCATGATTAAGTCACATGGTACCAGCGGGAGAACCAGGCTGAAGGGTACATAAGACCTCTCTGTACCGTTTTGACAATTTCTTGTGAATCGATTAACATTTCAAAAGAAAATTAAAAGAAAAAGTAAGTAAATACTGTTCAAGTCTACTTCCAACACTGCCCCTTAACCAAAGAGGGCTTCTTGTTTGGTCCTGCCCTCACCCTGCAGTGCATCGTCCCTCCCTCCGCTACACCTTAGTCACCGGGACATAGAATGGCAGGAGGATTGAGAAAATGGAGCAGCTGCCCTCTCAGAGAGCAGACCCATGATTTAAATGCTACTACTGGGTGTTTAAGGTCATGCCACCCTTCCTGACCTTTGCAGACCCAAATCCATCTTCCTAGGCTCTCTTTCTTTGCCTCTGAGACTGTGTAACCTAGTTTCTAGCTATAGGAAAGGAAAGGTGAGTCCTAAGAGGCTCTCTGCTGTCACCCTACAAGCCCCTTTATGACTTGGCTAATTCGTTGGCTTCTACAGACCTGTTTGTAGTCTTATAAAATGCATCCCAGAAACATGTCTCCTCCCTGTCCTTCCCTGCCTGTCTACTCAGTTCAGCAGGGAGCATGCCATCTCATTCCTAGCCCATGCCACATACCAACCTCCTTCAGTTCAGACTTTGGGTCCTTTTTTTGCAACTTTCTAAAGGTCTGAGTTGGAACAATCCAACCTTTGTACACTGTTTCTCCAACTCAGCTTGGCTGGTCCCAGCTCTGTGCTCCCTGGTCCTAACATTGGCCCTAGAAATGGTCCCCATTGCTCCTTCTCCACCTTAGCTTTTCTCCATCATTCACATCCATTTTATCCCCATCCTCATATATCCTGGGCTATGTTGAAACAACTTGTTTATGATCTACAGCTGAACTGGGCATGTCCAGGAGATACCATAATTCTAACCCATAAATAAGTCACACATCCCCTCTCCATCATTTCCTGCTGGTTAAATCTTATGTCTTGTTCCTGCCTTGATCAATTCAAGAATCTTCCAGCACCAGGGTTTCTTCTCTGAAAAGTCTGAATGAGGTACACACAAAACCCAGGTAAGCAAAAGTGAATTGTAGCCTAGTAATGCAATCAAATTCCTGGTCCTTCT
>PVJX010042067.1:0-14350 GCA_004027295.1 Dolichotis patagonum
TTCTGGGAGACTTCCTGGGGGTGAAGGCGACCATTCAAATTTTTAAATAAGCAAAGGACATGAAGATGGAATCTTCCAAATAATATATACTGGCAGCCAATGAGTACATGATAATATGCTCAACATCATAGAGCATCCAGGAAATGAAAATTGAAACTATAATGAGATACTATTTCATTCCTTTCATTACTGCTGTCATCAAAACCATGAACTATAATAAGTGTTGAGATACTTCAATAAGTTGGAGAATCTAAAAGTCATGAAAAGATTTTTAGATAAATATGAATGACCAAAACTGAACCAAGAAGACATAAAAATATGGAACAGTCCAATAATGGGCAACAAGAGAGAGATAGCAAGAGCAAACAAAACTATGAACGAATAACACCCTGGGAACTGATTAATTCACTGCAGAATTATACAGGAAATTCAGGGAAGATTTAATGCTAGTGCTCCTCAGATTCTTTAATGAAATTGAAAGGGATGGAGTACTTCCAAACTCATTCCAGGAAGCTAGCATTACCCTGATACAAAAAAATAAACCAAAAAAACCCCTCCAGGTCAATCTCTTAATGAACATAGTTGCAAAAATCTGTGAGAAGATAATGAGAGACAGAATGCAGTAAATCAATAAACAGATCATAGAGTGTCATTGTTACGGCTTGTGTTTATGTACCCCCCAAAATTTCTGTGGTCATAGGTGGGGCTTTTTCAAAGGTGGCTGCATCTAGAAAGTGTGACACTGGAATTGATTCGTGGTGCAATGCTAAGATAAGGGCACGAGGTTTAAGGGTGTGAGTGCTACCTGCCCTGACCCAGGATAACATAAAAGTGATAGAAAGTGCTGTGGTCAACCCTTATTACTTTACTACCTTTTGCCCACAATGATCTGTTTCTTCTCTATAATGTCTGTCTACCATGCCACGCTGCCGTGGAGTCAGCTGATTAAGGTCTAAAATCTCCACAAACCATGAGCAAAATAAATCTTTTTCCCTTTAACTTTGGGTATTTTGTCTCAGCAGTCAAAGAAGAGTAACTAAGACAATCACCAGGTTAGTTTTATCCTTGGGTTAGAAAGATGGTTTAACATATATAAATAAATAAACATAGTATATCACATAAATAGAAGCAAGGACAAAAACCAAAGAATCATCTCAATAGACACAGAAAGAGCCTTTGACAAAATTCAATGTCAATTTATGATAAAAAAAAAACACTGAAGACAATAGGTGTAGAAGGAATCTATCTCAATCTGATAAATGTTGTATGACAAACATGATGTCAATATTACACAAAAATAGTAAATCATACAGAATCAAGAACAAGGTTGTCCACTCCCATTATTCTTGTTCAATATAGTACTTGAAATTTTAGCTCTAGCTAAAATTTCAAGAAAAGAAAGAAATAAAGAGATAAGTATAGAAAAGGAAGAAACCAAACTATCTTAACTCACAGATGACACAATACTTTGTACGTCACAGACCTAAAAAAAATTCCATTGAAAGATTCCTAAAACTAATAAGGAAGTACACTAAGCTAGCAAGATATAAAGTCAACACATAGGAAACAGTAGTGTTGCTCTATACCAACAATGAACACATTGAGAAAGAAATCAAGAAAAGAATACCATTCATAATAGCTTCAAAAATTAAATACCTAAGTATTAAATAACATGAAAGACCTCTGTAATAAAAACTATACTATTCTAAAAAATAAGATTAAAAAGTACTCCAGAAAAAAAAAGGAGAAAGAAAGGAGAGGAAAAAGGACACTAGCAAACAGTTCCGTCTCTAGATAGGCAGAACTAATATTGCAAAAAATGGCTATATTACCAAAATTGGCACACAGATTTAATGCACATCAAATTAAAATGCCAAGAGCATTCCTTGCAGAACTAGAAATAACAAACCTAAAATTTATATGGAATCAGAAGAGACCCAGAATAGGAAAAGCAATACTGGGCAATAAAGAGCAAAGGAGGAAGCATCACAATACCAGATTGCAATAAAAACAGTATGGTGCTGGTGCAAAAGCAGACATGTGAATCAGTGTAAGAGAAGAGAGGAAGCAGAAACAACACCAGGTACATTCAGATATCTGATCTTTAGTAAAGGGCCAAAAAACATACATTGGAGGAAAGATATCTTCTACAACAAATTATACTGGGAAAACTGCTTATCCACATTCAGAAGATGGAATGTTACCATGCACTACAAAATAAAATGAAAATTAAACGAAAAAACCTAGGTCAGTGATGGTGAACCTGTTAGGCCTCTCAATGATAAAAATAGCTGGCTGCTGCATACCTGCCATAGATTTGCCACCAGTGACCTAGGTGTTAAAACAGAAACACATGAAGGCTGGGGATTTAGCTCAGTGGTATAAGTGCTTGCCTGGTCGTGAGTTCAACCCTGGTACCAATAAAATAAAAAACCCAGAAACATGTAATCTGCTACAAGTTAAAATAGGTAAAACTCTTGAAGATACAGGGATAGGCAAGAACTTTCTGAAGAAAACCCAATTGCACAAGAAATAACACAAAGAATTAACAAATGAGATTATATCAAATTAAAAAGCTTTTGCATGAAAAGGAAACAACCAACAGAGTGATGGATGTTGGAAAGAGGACTATCTGAACTATATTTTACAAAACTCATAAAATTAGACCCTCCCAATAAAACTCAATCAAAAAATGGGTAATTGAAATGATTAGGCACTTCTCACATAAACAATTAGTAAGTACACAAAAAAGTCTACTGTCTTTGACCTTTAGTAAATGCAAATTAAAACAAGACTGAGACTGTACCTTACTCCAGAAAGAATAACTATCATTTAAGAACTCAAAAATAACAAATGCTAGTGAGGCTATGGAGATAAAGGAACCCTCCCACATTGATAGTGAAATGTTAAACTAGTATAACCACTATGGAAATAAATATAGAGATTCCTCAAAAACTAAAAACAGAAATTCCATTCAACCTAGCTTTTCCTCTTCTGGGTATATTCCCCAAAGAATTAAATACATCATATTATATCAATACATACCCAACCATGTTTATAGCACTGTAACCTATAAAAGCTAAATATTGGAAGTGGCCTATATGTCCTTCAATAGATGAACAGATAAAGAAAATGAGTTATTTATACACAACGGAACACTACTCTGTTATAAAGAAAGATAAGTTTGAGTCATTTGTAGCAAAATGAATCTCCCTTGAGAAAATAATAAGTAAAATCAGATACACAAGCTTAAATGTCACACGGTTTCTCTTACAGGAGAATTTCAAAGTATAAATAATTCGAGGACCAAAAGATAGAGAATAGGAAACAGGAAATGACCTTCTATAAATGTGAAGGACACCTAGAGGTAAAAGTGGGTGGAGGGAAGGAACGGGAAAGTAAAGAGAATTAAGATATGATATGCATATGTACCAACTTCTAGCTACATACCCCCTAAAACTGAAAAAACAACTCCATAAAACTTCTATGCAATCATTTATAGCAGAATTGTTCAAAAATTCATAATAGCAGTAAGAGGAAACAATGCATATGAACACCAACTGATGAATGGCTCAACTGGATGTAGTATGTCCATACAACAGTATACTACTTAGCAAGAGAAAGCAAAATGCTGACACCTGCTATGGCATGAATGAACCTTGAAAACGTTATGCAAAGTGAAAGGATCTACCCACATGGAATGGTATACTGTTCAATTTATGTGAAACTAAAGATAAGAAAATCCATAAAGATGAAAGATTAGGGGTTGACAGGTACAGGGCAAGTGAGTAGGTTAGGAGTGCTAGACAGCAACTGCTGATTGGTTTGGGGTGATTAAAATATTCTCAGATTAGATAATTGCGATGGCTACTGTATTCTGTGAATATGTAAAGTATACAGAAATGCACACTTTAATAGCTAAATTTTATGTTATGTGGAAGATCTCAATAAAGTTGATGATAAAAATAAACTCTTACAAGAAAATATAACAGCTAATGTCCATGATCTTACATTAGCCAATGGTCTCTTGAATGAAGACAGAAAAAGCACAAATAAAACATAGAATTATAAGAAAAATTAAAATATCATAGTTTTAAAACACAAATTCATGATACGGGGATACATATGGTTCTTTATTAACTTAGTAACAAATTCTAATGGTGGATTTAATTACACAATTTAATCTACAAACATCATTTTTCTTTTGAGTTCACAAGGTCATCTAGTACCATCTAGAAAAGACAGGTGCCTTCAATTTCTCCATTAATAGCTGGTTTATATCTCTTACTCAGGAAAAGGTAATGAGGATCTCAGAAGTTAACAGTATCCTCTACTGCAGAGGTGGCAAGACTATGGCATATGTGCCTCAGCAGGCTTTTTGTATTGTTGAAAGCTCTAAATTTTTGCCATCATTGCTTTACTTCATAGGTTCTTGGCCATTTCTGAGACACTTGAGAATATGAGGAAAGCCCAGAAAATGTAAAACTGTCAACATTATATACAATTTCAATTGCTATATTGATTTCATTAACTTTATCCACAAATTTCTATTCTACTGGATGTCATTGTTAAATGCAATCTGCTCATTATTTATTATGATACTTAGATCAGCACTGCTGCCTTAGACAGCAAAACAAAGACCTTTATGGAATATCTAAAAGGTCAAGGAGAAAATCCTAGGATTCAGTGGTGGACTGAATATGCAGTCAAAAACCACTCTAAACCAACACTGTAAGGTATTGCTCTTCTTTTAAAAGTCTCATTTGCTAGTAAGGAAAGAGATTTTCATTTTTGTAATTTTACCGCAAGCTTTTAACAGAGGAGGCTATATTATTTCCATGTTCCAATACATATTTTTGCTGGCATATCTGACCAATGATTCCAGGAAAACAAACTTCTTTTAAGATATATTCAATTTCTTTTGTCAGATTTAACTGTCAAGAAACTCTGGGTCAAATTTAGTCAGTAACCAATAACTGATTCTTTCTGCCTCCACAAGATGATCTCTACTCATTCATAGAAATCAGTTTCTTAATGCTGTTATAAAAAAACTATCACATACTTGGTGGCTTGAAGTAATGCAAATTTACTGTTTTATAGATCCTGAGGTTAGAAGTGTGAAATGGGTATCATTGGACTTAAATCAAGGTGCTGGCTATACTTTTTGAAGGGCTCCCCCCAACATTCCATTTTCATCTCTGTTTCAGCCTCTAAATGCTATCTACATTCCTTAGATTATGGGCTCATCTCCATCTTCAAAGCTAGCAATTTACTCTGACATTGACTCTTCTGTCTCCTTCCCTGATAAGAAGCCTTATGATTACATTGGACTCATCTGGGACAATCTCTTCATTTCAAAGTTATTTGTCTTTTCCATTATATTACAGCATATTTATAATTTCTAAAAATGAAAAGGGGACATCTACAGGAGTCATTATTCCACTTAGCATACTAAGCATCTTTTTGGAGATGAGTGTAGTGCTGGGATTGAACCTAGGGCTTTGTAAATGCTAAACATGTGATCTACCACTAAGCCACACCTCAGCCTGTACATAAACCACCTTATTTGGTATAAATCATAAATTATTGTGGCTCTTGAAGAAAACAAAGCTTATAAGACTGTATGCAAATAGGGAGCTCACAAGGAAATTTTTTTTAATATTTGAAAGTAAGTTGCCAATATCATGATAATCACTCCAAGAACTGAAGCATATACTCTATTACACCATTTCCCCCAAGAAATTGAACACTAACACATTAATAAATATGAATTTGAAGTCTTTTTTCAAATTCCTTTATCCCAAATATATCCTTTAGAGATGATCACTGCAAGTTTAAAAGAGGAGAGGTTTACCTTGACTCACATTTTAGTCCATAGTGTAGTTTTTTGAATATGAGAAAATAGTCTTCTCTCTTGTCATTTTAAAAATACAGGCCAGTTGTCTTGTATAAGTCCTCACAACTTGGAATCTCTGATGGCTATCTCATGATCAAATTTTGGCTAGAATAATATATCGGTGATGTGCTCCTTCTTCCTGATACTCCATTTTGGAGGTTGAATGTAGAGATGATCAAGGTGACTCCATGAGGATATCAGAGACTCCCTAGGAATATCCCAGAAGCTCCCTGGAAAAGCCCATTTACAGGGATTATCTTTAAGTGACCTTATTCAGAGAAGGCTGTCCCTGGGATGTTTGTTTAAAACACAGTGGCAACTGTTTAACAACACAGCTGCCTGAGGCAGTCAGCCCATTGGGCTGGAGCCTTACTTTCCTCTTTTCTAGAACAGAATATCTGACACCCATAATTTAAAAGAGGAGAGGTTTACCTTGACTCACATTTTAGTCCATAGTTGGCTAGCTCTAATATAGGGTGGCATGGCAGAAGGGCGTAGTGGAGAAAACGCTGCTCATGATTTGGGAGTGGGGAGGCAGAGTCAAGGGATGAACAGTGAAAGGATATATACGCTTCCAGGTGATTCTCACAGTGGCCTGCCTCTTCTAATCAGACCCCTCTCCTAACAGCAAGTTAGCTATAATGCCCTCATAATCTGATCACCTTCCAAAAGCCCTGATTATGAGACTCTTTAGGGACAACAAAATCTAAACCATAATAGCTAACAAAAGGCTGATCAAAAAATGTAAAGAAAAATTTGGGGAATGAGATATCTACAGATGGCCTTTGTAATCTTCCAATATACTCCTAGGAATTTAGAAGATGATGCACATATGTAGAGTTATGTTCATAATGCAGTAGAAGTGGGTGGAGGATCTGAACTGATACTGCACCACAGAGCACATATAGATGACAAATAAACATATGAAAAGATGGCTCAGAATCACTATCCATTTGGGATATGCAATTTAAAACTATAATGAGATCCTTGTATACACTTGTTAAAATGGCTGACCTTAAAATCTCAACAAATCACTTAAGAGGACAGAACAACTGATGAAAAAGAAAAACGGTATAGTTGCTCTGGAAAACAGTTTGACAGTTTACTATAAAGTTAAGCACAAACTTGTAACATGGCTTTTCTTGTTTTATTTTAAAGAGAATAATAATTTTTTTATTTTAAAGAGAATAACACAAAACAACAAAGCAAATCAAAACAGAACAATGCAAGCAACACAGGATTCTACAACAAGGCAATAGAATATAAACAATGGCTACCATAATGTCTCTTGTTTCTTTGAAACAGTTGACCACACCTTCGCACACAAAAATATCAAACATAACAAAATAGCATAAAACCATTGAAAAGAATGAAAGCATTATAGGACTTCAAAACCAGATAACAGGAAATGAACAATGCCTGGTATAATATCTCATTTTCCTCAAAAAAGTTGTGTATATCATCACACATAATAAAATAAAATAAAACAAAACAGGATAGAACCAATCAAAAAAGAAGAACAAAAGCATGATAGGACTTCAAAACAAGATGATAGGAAATCACCAATGGCTACTATAATGTCTTGTTTTCTTCAAAATAGCTGTTCATACCATCACACATAATAAAATCAAACAAAACAAGAGAGAATAAAATTAATTAAACAAACAAATGAAAGCATCATCAGACTTCAAAATAATAAAGTAGTAAACCAACCATGATTACCATAATACGCCCCATTATGTTCCAAATAGCTACCCATACCATCAGACAAAGTAAAATCTAACAAAACAAGATGGAACAAAGCCAAATGTAACAAAATTGTGAAAACAATACAAGGGTCTTCTTTAGACATGCTGAGAAATTCTTTCAGTGTGTTTATGATTTCTTCTTTTATCTGACATTATTTCTGATTTGATTGCTTTTACAATCTCATGAAGTTGTGTCTTTACTTTAGTTGCTACCCTCTCAGAGATTTCAGGTGCATAACTTCCATTTTCTTCTATGACTGTATCTCCCAGACTTGTTCTGTGTGGGCTGGAGGGCTGAGATTGCCTTTTGCTCCTTCATCTTGACATTCTCCTTGGTTCCTCTTAACAAGCTGGTTGTGGGACCCCAGGCACTTCTCACATTGGCTGCCCCTCCACAATGTAGGGGAATGGGACGGGCACCTGGGTTCCTCTAACCCAAGGTTTACAAGGAGGTAGCAGGGCATGGGGTGGGCTTCTCTAGACCTATGCAGCTATACTGGGGCTTCCCCAATGATCAGGGATGCGTGGAGATGGGGCTGTTTCTCTCAGCTTGTGTGTCTACACTGGCACTCCCGTGATGGTGGCAGGCACACAGGGGTGTGTTTGACACTCCTGGTGGGTAATGTCTGCCTGTAGAAACTGAGGGCTTCCAATGGTGGTCTACAGGTGCACGAGGCTTACCTGGATGCGTGTCCCTGCTCCTGCTGGTTGCCTGTAGGAAGGAGCCTTCCGGTGGCAGTGTCCAACAGGTAGAGGCAGATCTGTCTGGCTCTCTGCCTGCGCTGGCTGCCCATAGGAAAGGACCTTCCAGTGGTGGCACCTGGCAAGCAGACGCAGATCTGTCTGGCTCTCTCTGCCTGTGCTGGCTGCGCGCAGGAAGAGGCCTTTCAGTGGTGGTACCCAACAAGTTGAGGCAGATCTACTGCTTCTCTGCACAAGCTGGCTGCCCGCAGGAAGAGGCTGTCTGGTAGCAGTGCCCAACTGGCAGAGGCAGATCTGTCTGGATCTCTCTGCATGTGCTGGCTGCCCACAGGAAGGGGCTTTCTGGTGGCAGTGCCTGGCAGGTGGAGGCAGATCTGTCTGGCTCTTCTCTGCGTGCTGGCTGCAGCATGACTTTTCAATGCCACTCCTAGTTAAGCTAAATAAATTAAATCTATACTTGTACAAAAACCTGTATATGAATTTTCATAGCAACCTTATATTCATAGTTGCTAAAAACTGGAAACAACCCAAATGTTCAAGGCCTGAACGAATATAGAAACCATTTTGTAACCATATAATGGGAAACTCCTCAGCAGTAAGTTTAAAGGCACTATTGATACATATGAAACTATAGATGAAACTCAAAGGTGTTTTGCTGAGCAAAATAAAACTTTCGGAAAGTTACCAACCAAATAAGGTGAACTATAGGAAGAGAACAAGCAGCAGTTGCCAAAGACTAGTGCTTGGGGAGAGTATGATTACAAGGGGCAATACCAGACAATTGCAGTATGTGATGAGACTGTCATATATCCTGATCATGGCAGTGATTACATTAGTCCATCCAGATCTTAAAAGCCCTACAAATATGTGTTCCTATGTGTATTGATTATGATAGTATATATATATATATAAAACACAGCATGGATGAATTTTATTATGTGTAAACTATCCTAAAAGTTCAATTTTACTTTATAAAAGAAAGCATCCCACCTCATTCCCACCTCTTAAAAATAACTTCTAACACTGACAGTTTAATATGTACCTACCTTGAACATGAGAATATGTAATATAAAGTTTGTAAGTTGCATAAATGATGTCATTGTATGCATACATAGTGTGCTTTATACTGCTTTTTTTACTTAGAGATCTTGGACAGATGCATTTATATTCATTCATATATTGTATGTATGTTTATGATCCACTATATTTTAATACTTACATTAATGGATGCCATGTTTTGATAAAACATCATTTAACCATCCTCCTACTGTTGGGTATTTAGGTTACTGCCAGTCGTTTTGCTATTAATAGCCATGCTACAATGAACAACCCTGTTCATGTAACTTTTTGCAAGTGTGTTGATAAGACATAGTCCTAAATGTGGGATTAATATCTAAGTGAAATCTGAATTTACAGCTATGTTTAATTTGATTTCATGCAGCTATTGACAGATTGACCCTTATAGAAGCAAGTAGAAAATTTAGAATGGGGCCGGGGATTTAGCTCAGTAGCTTAAGTGCCTACCTGTCAAGCGCAAGGTCGCGAGTTCAATCCCCGGTACCAAAAAAAAGAAAAAAAATTTAGAATGAGACATGAGGATATTTTGCAATTTCCCATTGGAAAACTTTAAACTTCTTTCTTCCATAGGATCATGCTGATATTGAGTGGAAATTTGCAAGGACGAAGCTCTGGATGAGTTACTTTGATGAAGGAGGCACCTTGCCACCTCCTTTCAACATCATCCCCAGCCCCAAATCATTTCTATATCTTGGTAACTGGTTCAACAATACCTTCTGCCCTAAAAGAGATCCTGATGGTAGAAGGAGAAGACACAACTTGAGAAACTTCACAGTAAGACTTTTTAAAACTATGTTTCTAGTTCCTCTTTACTATCTTAAACATCATAAAATCACCCAACCTTCTTATGTTTGGGGAGGTTGTCAGGCAAGAGCTCCTGTATTATTCTCTAGTCTTAATATTTAGAAATATATTTGAATGAGTGTGGGTTGGTAGGATTCTGGGATGCTGATGTAACCTCTCTTTCCATTTTCCATTACAGGAACGCCATGCTGACAGCTTGATACAAAATCAACATTATCAGGTAAGGCTTCCACACAGCAACTGACTGTAATTGTTCTTCATCAGTTCTATGGAGTACAAGCAAACTCATCTTTGGCTATGTCTGAATTATACCTACCTGGTAATCCCACATATAGAACTATGTCTTATCAATATACTTACAAAAAGATACATAAACAGGACTTTTCACTGTAACATGGCTAGTAATAGCAAAATAACTGACAATAACCTAAATATCCCACAGTGGGAGATTGGTTAATGATGTTTCATCTAGAACATGAAGTACAATATAATCAGTAAAATATAGTAGGTCAAAAACTTTTTATCTATATGCATATGTCCAAGACCTCTATGCGAAAAAAAAAAAAACAACATAAAGCTTGCAAAGGCTGTAATTCATCAAAGGCTGAATTAACTCCTCAAAACGAAATTGTCTGCTTTAAAACCTGTTAATAGCTGGTTAACACTACTTATGCTAGAGCAGCAACATTCATAACCTGGAAAGCTAACTTCCTTGAGAATAAGTAAAATAGGGATGTGGTTAATCAGTCAACAAATATTTGAGTGCATATTATACATCAAATACTATGCTAAACATTATCATGAACAAGAAAAACATAATTTGGGCTCGGGGGTGTCGCTCAATGGTACAGCACTTGCCTTGCAGATATTAAGCCATGGGTTCCATCTCCAATACTGATAAAAAGAAAAAGAAAAGATGGCATAGTCTTGCTACCCTTATGAAATTTATTATCTAGCAATGATTGAAAAAATTACACAAATAATTAGAATTACTAAAATTAAGTGATTACAGTGGAATAATCTCTTATAAACAAAAACATAGAGTAGTGGGAATATGTAAAGTGTGATCAAAATATGTAATGAATATTTAAATTTTTTAAATTATTATAGTAAAAGACACATTGCCATTAATTTTCCTCAAAACACGCCCCCTCACTTCACAGGGAGTATTTTGAGGAGGATTAGTAACAAAATGTCTTTTACTGTAATAATTTTTAAAAATTTAAATATTTACTCTATACTTTAATCATACCTTGTATAATAAATTATAAATATGTGTAACAGGAGAAAATTAACCTCAACGAAGCAAAAGCTTATCTGAATGGCAAGAATGTAAGTCTCCCTAAATTAAAACATGACTTTAAAAAAGAAACAGATACACATATCTATCACACCAGTCAGAAGAAAACCAAGCATCCAACTGCATGAGATATCTCTTTAGAGTAACCTTTACAAATCACAACTAAGAGACAACAATTTCTTCCTGATGAAAAGATACTCACAGTAGAAAAATGTGCCAAGCTTGAAGGAAATTCAACCTTATTCTACAGATTACTCCCTTAACTTTGTTCTTCTTAGGCCATAACTAACAAGAAAAATAGGACATACAGTATTTGGTAGGTGACCCTTTTCCCACTACTCTTGACCCCAGTCCTTATTACATACTTTCTCACACAGTGAATCACAGACAAGATTCATTGCCTCATTCTCTACTTCACAGTCATTACAAAAAATTGCTAACTGGACACTTCGTGACTTCTTTAAGTTTACAGAATATCAGAAGTAATAAGTATAGCTTTAGGTAATATTACTATAGCCCTTGAAGTAAGCTTGAAGTACAATTGAATTCTAATTTTTTTGCCATTTGATTAGTCCTTTTATTTTTTTAAAATTTTTATCAGTACATGTTTGTAGTACATAATGATTACATTCATTGTGGGGAATTGGTACATGTATATTGCACATCTCAATTCTTTTTTTCCTACTTTCTGTCCACCTACCCTTTTTGCCAGCATCAGACTCATTTATTTATATGTTATAAAATTAATTGTCATAAAACTGATTAATATCAAGACTAACAGGACAAAAAACATACAAAACATATAAGACAATTATGTTAAATCAAGGTAGACTTTTAGATACATTGTCCATGCTAGGTTATGACATGCATTCTAAATTTTATATTGGCTTAATCTGTGATCTTGGAAGAGTCAATTACTGTCACTGAACCTCAGAATCCTTATCTGTAAATTGAGAATAATAGCAAAATTTCTTTTCTGGTGTCATGAAAGTTGAGTGGTATATGTGTGTTGCATAGCATAGTGCTTGACACACGCAATAGGTGATAATTATCATTATCCCAATAACTAATACAAATCATAGTGACATGTGTGAGCCATCTCCCCTTGCTAATTAAAAAGAAATAGCTATCCCTATAAGGAAGTGTAGTTTGGCTGTAAGAAAAATATCTTGACTACATAATTAGTACCAGACTTAGTAATTCTCAACTTTTTTTTTTTTTGGTACTGGGGATTGAACTCAGGACCTTGCACTTGCCAAGCAGGAGCCTGTGTCACTGAGCTAAATATCCAGCCCCCCAAACTCTCCATTTTTCTAAGATTATTAAAGTTAAATCTAGACTGATGGGAAAAGATACTTATGGCCATTCATAATAGATTATTATTCTATTTTCATTATTCTATAAATTTGAATGCATGTTTGTTTACCTTATGTTTGGATGGAAATCCTTCCTATCTGGTGAATACTTTGCCACCAAGTTGGGAGACACAATAAGTCATTTAGATAATGAACTTTATGTGTGTTGAGGAGGTATCTGTGTGTCTGTTTGCATGTCTGGGTATTTACAGAAATGACTGGGTCTTGTGAAGATTTTCTTTGCAAAGATGGTCTAAGTATGTTTTATTACCCATGTAGGTTTTCTTATTTTACTGAGAGTCTGAGAATGAAACTGAATGCCTTTTCAAATTTTTTTAATTCTAGGAAGTTATCAGGAATTTAGTCAAACGATATGTGGCTGCTATGATAAGAAATTCCAAAACAAATGAGGGGCTAACTGAAGAAAATTTTAAGGTAATTTAACCATTGATTAAACTGATTTCTCACATCTTTCTCTTTCTCTTTCCTTTTTCGCTTCCCCTCCTTTTTCTCTTTCTTCTTATATTGTTGTTGTTGTCGTCATCATCACTGTTGTTGTACTGGGGACTGCCTTTGCACAGAAGTACATGACCAGTCTTTTTTATTTTGAGACAATGTCTCACTAAGTTGCTTATTTGTCCAGGCTGGGATGAACCTTGTGATCCTCTAGTTTCAGCCTCCCAGAATGCTCGGATTACAGGTGTGTTTCTTCATGCCCACTTAATTGTTCATTCTTAAGTATCATTTAATATTCACACAGTATTTGAGATTTGGTAGTGGAATTTTATCTACCTATAATACAGCAAAACCAGCTATAATTCTTACTCTCTCTTAGAATTATGGGTCATCCAGTCACTGGAGAGATTTTATCAATGTGTGTCATACCACAGTAAGTTTTTTGAACAAAAAAAACTATCCTCTTCATTCTTTTTGCATTCTGGGTATTTCTCAGTATGGGAATTCACATGCTTTAAATGATGCCACATGGGCAGACCTGCATTTCGGCGGGACACTTTGGGGCTGGTAGGCCCGCCCTTCATCTGCAAGGAACTGCCTGGAGATCGGCATCTGGGTCAGGTCTGTTTGGGCCCGTAGCCCCACCCTTCACCCCCAGGAAGTCTCCCAGAAAGCAGCATCTCAGGCTGTCTCTTTGGGACCCGAAACTCTCGGACCCGTAGAGTGGCCTGGACTGTTTGGATTGGGAATATTGTGGAGACTGGCATCTTGCCCAGGTCTGTTTGGGACCGGGAACTTTTCAGAAACCAACATTCTGGCCATTCTCGCAGGGACCCTCCTGGAGACCTGCCTGGGACAAGGCACGGAGGCCTGGCCTGCCTGAGATTCCACAGGATCCGGGATGGCCACACCCAGCATTCACCTTACAACTTAGGGAGCCAGGAGCCCACAGAGGGGAGTTAGGACCCTGTGAGGAAGCCAGGAGCCTGTGGGGGAGCCACTGCCCCTCCAG
>PVJX010042068.1:0-14352 GCA_004027295.1 Dolichotis patagonum
AAGTGAACATGGCTTATATAGAGGGCAGAAATGAGGGAGTAAGATCATATGACGTAGTCGGGTAACTAGGCAACTATGGGTGGTATTAACCCTTTTGGCGGGAGTATCTAAGCAACAGTTGGGCGGGCTCAACTTTCTGGCGGGAGTAACTATGGGCGACGGTGGGAGGAAGTATGTCATCAGGCAGAGATGTTGTGGAGAGACCGGATAGGTTGCAGTCATGTCCGGCCAGGCAGAGAGGATCATGGGCAATGTAGGCAGATTCACTAAATGCCCACAGGAGGGCAGGATGGTGCGGCAGCAGTGAGGCTATCATGCCGCTCCCTACAAATATATATATATATATATATATATATATATATATATATATATATATATATGTTTTTGATAGTTTTCTCTATAATCTATAGTAGAACTTTTGCTAGCTGTTTCAAGTATCTTTTCTGTTTAATAATTATTCCAAAACTTACTGTCTTAGCATTGTGAACTGACATGTATTCCCTGTCCCAAATTTGTATTTCAAAACACTACACTTTCCTTCAAATGGGACTGGATTTGGGATACAAACTTTTAAAGTAGTAACTGTGAGATAATAAAGCTAGACTTATGTTGAACCTTAATCCAACTTCTCTGCTGTTCTCATGTAAAGACTAAAGAAGTTGTGCAGAAAGGCATGATTATGTGAAAAAATCACAAGGAAAGGTCATCTGCAAATCAAGGAGATAGTTATCACAAGAAAGCAACCTTGCCAGCCCCACATTTTTTGTTTGTTTGTTTGTTTTCTGGGAGGGATAGCGGGAATCAAACTCAGGATGTTGCAAGCAGGTGCTTCTGCCATTAACATCCCTGGCCTCTCTTGCCATTGGACTTCTAGCATGCAGATATGTAATAAAGTTTCTATTTTATAAACTATAAATTTTATGCTATTTTGTTATAGCAGCCCCAGAAAAGTTTAGAACATAGCACTAGATAATACATTTACAGAAAACTTTCTTAGGTGACTGTACCCTCTGTTTTCTTGTCTGTGGTCAATGACTCAGGTGCTGACTGGCAGCTATGTTGAAATGTAAAGTTGGTTACAACTTTGTTTATCTCTGGTGGTTTAATTTTTTCTTTTACTTTTCTATCTCCTTTAGTTTTTCTGTCATTTTTAATTGCATCTCAATTATCTTTGGAGCATGCCAGGTAGTTTTCCTGGAAAGAATGCCTAAGCAATTAGGTTTCTTAAATACCAGACACAGAACTGATTCACAGCACTTCTGTCACATTTTACTGGTTAAGTCAAGTGATAGATTAGCTCAGATGCAAGTGTCAGGCGATACATTCAATATCTTGATAAATGGAGTGATATTAGAAGGAAAAAGCAACAGTGGTGGTCTTTTATGTTATATTATATAACTGCTTTTTTATATAATTTTGGTATGAATTCTCAAATTTTATTAATAATTCTTAAAGCGAACTCAAAGAAAAGAAGTTTATGTACTTTTGAGGCAAAAAATTAATTCAGAACTTTAATTTTTTAGAAATGTTACTACCTAAATAACAGTAGATGGTATTCATATTATAGTGGCTTAACCTGCAAGAATTCTAAAATATTTGAACAGTTGAAATTCACCTGTTATCTGTTTCATTATCTCTCTTTAGTTGTATGTATTTGTCTTAACTTTTCTATTTTGATGTGAGACCTGGTTTATATCTTCCTTTTTTTTTTAAACCCTCTGAATAATAATGAATTGTGATTTTTACCCATTTTCAAGGAGGACATAAGGCCCTTAAAATTAGAATCATTTAAAAATATAGTTGCTCCATATCACGTCTCAAAAATACAAAAATGCATATTAATTTCTGACACTTTGAGTGGAAGATTTTGATGAAAAAAGTGTACATAAATGCATTCATTTGGAGTCATAGGGGGAAGTCATATGGTGTCATATGGGGAAGGAGCTAACAGTTTAAGTCTGAGTTATTCCAGGAATCAAAAGTCACAGAATAAGGGTCATCCTACCAAAGACCACCTAGAAGAGAGCCACAAGAGAGTACCCCAAGAGTTCAGAAAACCTGGGAGGCCAGGCAATGTGCCTTTGAGAGGGCAGTGTGTGAAGCTATGAGTGTGAAGCCAAAAGTGCATTGGAGATCCCAGAAGTTTGAAGAAGACTAGAATGCAGATCATCTGAGGAAAACTACAAGAAGGGAATAGCCAGACTAGGAGTAAAGTCATGGGAGCTACAGCCACTGGCAGTGCTAAAGTTATTTGCTTATTTTGCTACCTTTGTTTTATCATGAACTGTTTCTCCTCCACAATGCTTATCTGCCATGCCATCCTTCTTTGGAGTCAGTCAACTATGGACCAAAACTTCTACAAACTGTGAGCAAAATAAATGTTTCCTTCCTTAACTCTGATTGTTGGATATTTTGTCTCAGTAATGCAAAAAGTAACTAAAGCTCAGCCCTACAATAAGGCAAATATAACATCCATTGATTGACACCACACAACACAAGCAAGATTTATTTGGCATATGTAAAAATAAAATAAGCCCTACTTTCAACTTATGCCTCTGCTATATCTGATAGATGCTATTAATACAGGACCCACAGAAGCTGGGAAGATGGTGGATGAATAGATAGCAGAGTAAAGAGCCTCTCTGAGAGAAACAGCTCAGATGCTGGAATAAAACATCATGGAGACAACTAGATGGAAGGAGATAGATCCGCTTGACCCATGAAGAAACTAAAGGGAAAAAAGAAAGAAAAGAAAAATGTGGACAGAAGGCTGTAGTCAGATGCACTTTCACTGCAGCCAGTACAATTGTGTACAAAATGCCACTGGAATCTGAAGACGCATGGTCGCACGCATGGTGAAGTTGGGGTTGGTGAACCCGAGGGTCTTTGTGGGAACACATGGTCACAGAGGAGTAAGGTGGAGAGGAGAACAGCACCGGATTAGAGATTTTCACCAGGTTGTAGTGAGTGCAGGGAACTTAATCCTCCCATGGGAGTGGGCAATTGGCTGGGCAACATTTTGGAGTCACATGGGATAAACCCAGAACCAGAGCTGCAGCAGCTTCAGTCAGCCACTTCTAGTTCACAGCAGATTGATGAGAACTGTTTGGACTGAGTCCCACCCCTGTACGTGATCCAATAGCCAGGACAAGGTCTCCCAGAACCTATCCCTCACCAACCCCGACCATGTGGCACACACTAACATGGTAAAGGTTTCCAGGGGTTGACCAGCTTGGAAGGGGGGGCCAGCCTGACCCTCCCCTGCTTGTACTTCAGTGGTTGTCATCAGACTGGAAAGGGCAACAATCCCCAGTCAGCACACATCAGAGTAATTACAGCCAATACAGGAAATTCTGGGGACCCCCATGATCCACTTGTCTGGAAGAAAGCAGAAACATGACAAGAGGAAGAAATAAAAGTCTCCAGACACCAACCCAAACAATACCGGCTCAGGAGAGGTAAACACAGAAGAGATCAGGGGTTGCACACCTGTGGTTCCTGAAAAAGCAGCATCTGACATAAAGAATTATCTTCATGACATTATAAAAGAACTCTAAACAGAAATACTAATACAATTAAAGGAAGATTTAAGAAAAATAACAAAATAAATGTTGACTAACTCTCAATAAGGCACAGATGGAAGAATGAAAGAACACAAAAAAAGGAGAGAAACCTTAGAAGAAGAAGAATAAAAAATCTGGACTATATGAAACAGATTCAAGAAAATTAAAAATCCCACTGAAAGTTGGCAAAACTGCTTGAAAGAAACTAAAGATAAACTATTAAACCTTGAAGACAGGTTTGCAGCTAGTGATCGTGAAAGGAAAGATCTCTTAAAAATAACAAGGAACGAGGAAATAGCAATACAAAGGCTAGAAGATGACAAGAGGATCTACAATTTAAGAATAAAAAAATGTGAGTGAAGAAGCAGGTATAAACACAAATGAAATACAAAGGCTAGTCACAGAAATAATTAAGGAAATCTTCCCAAACTTAGGAAAAGGAAATGATATTCAGACATATGAGGCATACAGAACTCCAGCAGGCTATAACCAAAATAGATCCACACCCAGACATATAATAATCAAGATCCAAGAAATATAACACAAGAACACACTATTAAAAGCTGTCAGAGAAAAGAAACAGATCACCTATAAAGGAAAACCCATCAGAATCATGACAGACTTCTTGACAGAAACCATCAAATCTATAAGAGCTTAGAGTGAAGTAATGCAAGCCCTGAAGGAAACGTCCAACCCAGATTGATGTACCCTGCAAAATTATCTCTCAAAATTAATAGAGAAAAAAGATGCTTCCATGATAAAGAGAAACTGGGGAGTTTGTGGCCACCAATCCAACCTTATAAAAAATACTGAAGGACATTCTAGAGAGACAGAAAAAAGACCATGGTTTCAAGAACAGCAAAGGAGGGGGCTCAATGAATAGGGCAGACAGTGGAATGAAGGGGAAAAGTAGGAAACCAATTGCAGCAAAATAGCATGGCAGGAGAAGAGGCAGAGAAAGTTGGCCATAATTGCTAACATGGATGGCTTCAATATACTAATAAAAAGAAACACAGGCAGAGCAGATCAGGAGATAGGGTCCATCAAGATGCTCTAATTAAGACATATATTTATCCTGAAAGAGGGTTTATGGACTCAAAGTCAAAGATGAGAAAATAATGCCCTATATGACAGGGAACCAGAAAAAAGTGGGGGTAGCTCAGCCATCACCTGCAGATTGGTTGGAAAGACATAACACTTTTATAAAATGGAAAACTAGCCAGCTATAAAGAATGAAAACCTTGAGGCTCTTGTAGATAAATGGATACCTACCAATGACTACCAAGCTCAAGGGTAAAAAAGGTTCATAACCACTTAGGTAAATAGTGGGTTGCCTCCCTAATCTAAAAACTAAAGGAGTTAGTGGGATACAAACTGTACAATGTACCCTGGTAAGGTGAAAGGGGAGGAATTGTCTAAAAAGGGAAGGCAGAGAATATTGTTAATCTTGTACCATGGTTTGAAACCCATATTGTCTCATCACTCAGTTTATTTTGGTTATATTCTGTTCCAGTTTGTCTACTGGTACTGATTTGAGAGCATAGACAGCTATTCCAAAGATAGCAGGATATATTAATTTTTTAATATATCCTATTTTAAATTTCCTATTAACTTAATCTGAAACCCTGCGTTGCCTTCACTGCCTTGTTTTGGCTGATTTTATTTGAATTTGTTTTATTCAAACTCTGTCTTGTCTTGACTGATTTTATTCAAATCTGTTAGGTTTGATAATATCAAGTCTGAGAGTATAGGAAACTTTTATGAAGATAATAATATTTACTATGATATTTATTCTGGTTTGACCATTACCTTCTTTTGAAGTCCTATAATGTCTCCAATGTTTTATTTGTATTGATTTTGTTCCATACTGCTATGTTCAATTTTATTATACTTGATGACATGGGAAATTATATTGAAGATAACAAGAGACATCATGGTAACCACTGTAGCTCACCTTGCATTGTGGTTTTAAATCCGTTTTTCCATCCTTTTGTTTTGAATGACTCCATTTTGTTTTTTGGGGTTTTTTTTCTCATTTGGTTTTATTCTTTTCAAAATAAAAATAAAAAAGATACAAGACCCACAACAAAATTACAAACTCAATCACGCAGAGGGACTTTTAAATGCCCTTATCATTTTGTCTATTTCTTTTTTCTTTTTTGCTGTTTTATTCTATTTTTCCTGTTTGTTCCTTTCTGCTACTCTTATAGAATTATATTGACTTTTCTATTCTTTAATTATATTTTTAATCTTACTTTGCAATTTTCCTCATTTTTATTTTACTTCCATTTTCCAAAGTTATTGCTATCATTTTCCTTTTCCCTACCTTTCCATTTTATTAATACTATTAAGCACTATCAGTATTTACTTATTTATTTTGTTGTATTTGCCTGTTATTATTGTTTAATTTTTCTCTCTTATCAACACTAATATAGTTTCTCCATTTAGAAAATATTTACTATATGTTAGTCTTTGGTTTGTCTTTTATCTATATCATTATATCAGATTGCTTTCCTATTGCTAAGAGTGAAGTAACTGTAGCTGTTATGGTCTCTTATAATATGTTAATATTGATTTCGTCTTTGACTGTATTGTTTTTGCTGATGTTTTTACTATTTCCAGTGGTGGCATTGTTACTGCAGTTAATTTGTTTTTCCTATATGCCAATATCTGGTTTTCGTTTGTGTCATCAAATCTCTATGGTTTGTTTGTCCCTTTGTGAACAAGCATCAAAAAAAAAAAAAAGATAGGATGCTACTAAGACCCACTAATATTACACCAAATAGGTTGAAGAAAGGTAAAAATACCAAAAAGTAACTAAACACAAGGAACCATCCTAGGGAGACAGATTGTAAAATCTTTTCCACAGTAGCCGCAGAGTTTTTTCTTTTCCCTAGCTGATCATCCACCCGTAGCAGAAAACATTAGATGTGTGAGAAAACAACAAACAAAATACATGAAAAAATTTTTAACCTTTGAAAAACTAATCTCACAGACACTGCATGGGAGACAATCACAAGCAATGAACTAAAAAATAAATGCTCAAAATACTTTAAGAACGTTAAGAAGAAACCCATAAACTAAATTCATAAGATGTTTAGCAAGTTTTAAAAGGCTAATAATTTACTTTTAATCATTAAAATCAATTCAAAACTAAATGATAACTCCTCTGACAAGGAGGACATACAAATTGTTTTCATCTTGGACAAAGTTCAGCAAACTGTTATCAAAGCAGGTAAGAAGAAAATTGTTCATTATCACTCCAAGTTCTGAAAGACTCCAGCCTTTTTCCTATTGGCTTTTGCTAATGCTGTTGAGATGGGGTTTGAGAGGCGACACTAAAACTTCATCCTCTGTTGCGAGACCACCAAACACTTCTCCTTTCCTAAACATCTCCTTATAGAAAATCAGTTCCCCAAAACCCACCTAAGTGCCCACTGTTTCTGGTGGAGGGATTGAAGAAAAATGGTACATTCTGGGGAGGCAGTACAATTCATTCCCACAGCACTCCTGCCTAACAGTGCAAAATTGCACACAGCAGATTTTTAGTACCTTGGACTTTTACGGCCAGTAAGGGCAGAAGCAAAGACAGGCATGGAAGCTGAGAAGGACTTGCTGTATAATCCCAGGTACAGAGGGCCTGCAACAGAGCCCATGCTGAAGAAGACCAGGTAACGCTCACTCAGAATTGAACTTTGCCTCGCACTGTAAAACACCTTAAACTAAGACTTATGAATTCTAAAGATAAAACTTTATAAACTAAGTTTATATGACAAAATCTGAAAACTGTTGGTTTAGAAAAGAAATTCTTAGATAATCAGTAAAAGCATAAATCACAGAACAAAAATGTTGAGATGACTTCATGAAATAAACAATTTCTGCTCTCTGGAAGATCCTGTCAAGAAAATGAAATGAAGCCATAGGCTAGAAGAAAATATTTGTAAAATACATATTCAATGAACAATATGAGGACAGATTATATAAAAATTCTTATAGTACTAGTAAAAATAATGAAATACAAAAACCAAGTAGAAAATTGGTAAAAGCTTTCAGTGGATATTAATTCAAAGATAGCTGAATGTCAAATAAGCACATGGAAAGAGGTTTACATTTTTTTATACTTGAGAAAATGCAATTGAAAACTCTGGATATCTCTGCATCCCTACTAGAAAAACAAAAATAAAAGATTTAAACTAGACATGTAATCAAGTGTAAATTGCAGGCATCACTGTTGTGAATATGGTCTGGAAAGCTAAGTAGCAAAGTCTTAAGTTAAACAAATAGCTTCTACTGTCTCAATATTCTACTCTCAAATACATACCCTATAGAAAAGAAGACATATCAATACTCAAAGACTCACACTTATATAAATTATTCATAATCTACAATAATTTCTATTGGTTAGAAAATGAATGAATATATTGCAAAGCATCCATTTTATGGATATTACATAATAATAACACTTGTGCTACAGATAAATTTCAGAAAGAATACAGAAAGTGACAATGTACCATATGAGTCTATTTAGATGCAACTTTGTAAAATATAAACATCAAGGGAAATAAACCAGGAGAGTGGCTGCCATTGCTATAGGACGGGAGACACTATTTGCTTTCTGGGGCACAAGGGGCCAATTTTGGAGTAATGTCAATTTCAACATGTTGATCTGTGTAGGTCATACATGAAAAATTCATATACATGAAAAATTCATAAAATCATGGAATGTTAACAAAATGTACATTTTGGATTTAACTCACACCTCCATAAAACTGATTTTAAAAAACTATATTGAGAGAAAATTTGATATAATCTTGTTTGATGTGACTAGGTGAGAAAATGCTGGCATATTTTTCTTTCACTTTATTTTAATAGTTCATTAAAAATTCTTATTCTTACACTTCAAAATGTGTTGAAAGAGAAAATAGTAAAATTTCTACATATAAAATTTATGAGATGAAGATATAGGAGTGCTAAGAAGAAAAGGCATAGCTTTAAAATGCACAACTAAAGAAAGTGTAAGGAGCTAATCGTCTATGTTAAGGCAATTCAAATAACCTAGCAAAGTGATCTCCAGGGAATGGAAGCAAGTATACATTACTAACATGAACATCAATCTAAATTACACACAGGAGAAAAAAATCAACCAATTTAAAGTTTGGTTTTGAGCCAGGCATGATGGAACAATCCTGTAATCCCAGCACTTGGCAGGCTGAGGCAGGAGGATCATTGCAAGTTCAAGACCAGCCTATTCTACAAAGTGAGCCAAAGTGAGCCAGCCTGAACTGCATAGTGAGACTCTGTCTCCAAAACACACACACACACACACACTCGTTTTGGAGCAGAAAACTCAAACTGAAACTATCTGATGAGACTGATTAGAAAAGAAAAGGGTTGGGAGAGAACACCAATTTACAAGTTTAATCAAGGCATTTGTGGACATATTGAAAATATAATACCAACACAATTTCATTTTTTTATATTGACTCATTATCTGCTATAATAAATTGTATCACTCTAAATTGTTTTGATTAGCTTATATAACCATTCTAATACCAAGATAATAAAAAAATAGGAAAATTTCTCAGCCTAAAAGGTTTCCTCAGGCTCAATTTGAAATCATTTACTTCTTTTATATACATCTTCAATAACAACCTATCTGTTTTCTGTCATTTTTGCAATTTTATAATTTCTTAGAAATAGAATAATATTTATTTGCTTTTGATTTTGATTAATATTGTAATACTTTAATATTGTAATATTTTAAAATTGTAATATTTTAAGAATTATAATATTATATTTTACAATTGTAATATTTTAAAAATTTTGTTTCATTGTAATATTTAACAACTGTAAATATTTTACAACTGTAAATTGTAATATTTTAAAAATCAATTGTAATATTTTAAATTGTAATATTTTATTGTAATATTTTAATATTGCAATATTTGTATATTACTTGTAATATTTTTAATATTTTAAAATCATTGTAATATTGTAATATTATAAATACTTTAAAATTTTGTAATATTTTAAAAATTGTAATATTAGTAATAGTTGTAATATTGTAATATTTTAAAAATCAATATAGTTTTGTGCATGTTAACATTTAATACATTTTTATTGCTGAGTAATGTTCTATGGTATGAATAGGTTAAAACTCTTTCTTTACAAAAAGTGTTGCCAGGAATACAGCTGGAACTATTGTATGTGTGTGCTTTGTATTGTTTTTTACTTATATCTGTTCTCAGTATTAATTTTCTTCTGGAATGTAGTGGATTTACTGTATATTTGTAAAATGAATGTTTATGTCCCTAAAGTGCTATAGTACAGAGGAAAGAAGAAAATATTCCTTAAAGAGTCAAGAAGAGCTTACTGAACAAATCAGTGACATTGCATTTAGTTTGTTGAATTGCTTGAAACCCCAGTTTAACCTCCAATTGTTAAATGAGAAAAATAATGACTTCTTGCTTTAAAGAATGTTTTTAGTAATTTATAACACAATACACATGTACAAACTGCTCTGTCCATTCAGCAAAAGTAGGGAAATTCAAGTAGAACAAACTATTTTCATTTTTATATCAGTTTACATCTGTTTCTGATGTTAAATGATTATATTTTTAACAAAAATTAAAGAAACAAGTGTCATATTTTTCTGATGCTACAAAATAATTCCACTGTTTCAAAAAAGCGCATCCTGAAGCTAAGTCAGTAACTACATGGTAATATTGTTTTTACAATTGAAATAATACAGCAAGCCTCTAAAAATATTTTGGCAGTTCATAAAGCCTGGCTTCTTACTGTGACCTGGAGGCCTTGCTGTATGTAGAATAAACTGACTGCTGCAGGCCACAGCACTTGTCTATGACTGCGTAGACAAAATGATCCCTGGGAAGCACATTAGTTAGATATATGGCACCACTGAAGTTAATTGAATTCGCATATTTATCTGCCAGAAAGTTGAAATGCCAAAAAAGTTTTACATTAATTTATGTTTTTCTTAGCTACAATGATATACTGCAATTTCATTTTAGCTCCCAATAATCTTCTTTTTGCAGCCTAAAGAATGGAAAATTGGAAGGAAATGGAAAAAGAAAAATGCCAGTTAAAAGTAATTTGGATTGCTGTATGTTTGGAGAACATTAGTTTGAGCATATGAAAATTTCACTGGGTGAAATTAACCCAGTGTAAATATGACTTTGCATGAGTAGAAGTGGAGATGGATATCGCAAAATAGTAGCAGTTTAAATATGTACTCTTTGGATTCAAAAATACTGAAACAATGAGAATTTCAATGGACTACAAATTCCAGTACAGAGCAAATGAGTATGGTTGCCTTACTAAATTGGATTTAAGTAAATAATTATGCTGACAGGCAAGCAGTATGAATATTCGGCTTCTTAATTTCTTACAACAGTGTTTCTTAAGTACTATCTATATATTATAGTTACCTAGAAAGCACCAAAAATAATCAAACATAAAAAGAACTACAAATCTCCAGACACCAACTTGGGTATTAGGTTAATTTGGTTCATAAAAGGATACACATATTAGTAATTTTTAAACATTCCCCTATTGAAATGATTGATGATAGAATCACAGTATTTAGGGTAGATTAGATTTTTTAAAAATCATGGTTTGGCATTCCCAAATGGTTCATAGCTCATGATTAAGTTCTGTAAAACTCATAATGCACTAAAAGTCATGTAGTACGATACAGTGGTGAGTGAGCCTATAAACAATTGGAGCTGAGAGCCAACAGTGAATCTGAAAGCAACCATTAAGTAACAGAACAGGATTAACATTCAAGTTTTTACTTAAAATCTGTACATTTAGTTCCTTGGTGCTACTTAGCCTCTTAAATTTAAGTCATGCTTTTTACTTGTAATTGGCTAAGCTAATGAAAACAAAGCTATATTAAGAATTCTTTTGAGGTATATAATGTCTTTTATTAAAAAAAACTATTTCAAAACCAAAAGGTGAAGAACAAGAACAAAATAGGAATGATCAACAGAGTTTCTTGAATGTAGCATTTAATATTATATATGATACATAAAAGAATCAAATAATGATCAAAGGGAAAATAACTATTGTGCAAAATTTACAGAGTGCACTACATTTTTTATGCTATCATAAATCATTACATTGCTTTTTATGCTTTAAGGAATCCCCTTGAAGAAAAAGAGGCTGAAGTGGTTAAACAATGAGAAGAAAGAAATTGGTTTCATCATAAATGTCACCTCCAAAAAAGAAAAATTTCAATTTTTATACCATCTGGATATAGGTGATATCTTGCCATATTTAGATCTATATCCTGTTTAATGACCCTGATGATAACTGCTTCCCTAAGGGAGCGAGGTTTAAACAGGGAAATGTCAATGTCCCCATTCAGAGAACACTTAATTTTCTATGGAATTCGATGGCATTTTAAGTGTTCAGCATTAGGAGAACTTTCTGTGCATAGTGTTAACATAAAAAAGTCCAATCAATATTACAGCCAGAGAGTGAATGACTATAAAATAAAAACAAGGACTGTATAAACTAGTGAAATGAATACTTGACAAATAGAGAGCTTGTTTTTTTAGAATATGCAAATGAAAACCATTAAAGTTGTCAGAAATCTCACATAGCATCTCCATGTAGTCTGTGATGTTTGCCTGGCTATTCAGCCTGCATTCTTATAACGCTGGGTCTCTACTACTGATAATGTTGGTCCAGTATCAAACAAAACTATTTTGGGGGAAAAATGGGCTTTTCCTCTAATTCTCTTAATACACATCTATTTACCTGCAGAGATTTCAGGAAGAAAATGGGATATCAAATCAACTTTTTTACTAGGTTGCTGTAATTCATGATGTCTAAACCATTATTATGAGCAGTTGATAATGCTTGAGGAGAAGGAATAAACAAGCCTTAGAGTAGTAACACTAATTACTTACCAATGAACTGAACTAATGCTCATTTGTCCTCACTATAGAATACATCACTATCTTCCAATAGAGCTGTTTATGGGATAATATTTGAGTATGGGGCTAGGCTATTGCTTTAAACAAAAGTATTATGTCCCAGACTCCACTGCCAAATAGTATAAGAGGAAGAAGAGGAAAAATATAGTAAGAAGGAAAATGACCATTAAAAAAGACAAAAAATATCCACTTTCCTAGAGAAAAGGCATATTTTCTTTGAGAAATCCTTTTGAATAACAAACATAAAATCCTAAGGCCAGTGAATTACAGAAGTCAATCTTTCTCAGTGGGGTATGATACAATGCTTTACCCTTCTCCCCAAGATAGTTTTCATTATTTAGAGGTTTTTTTCACAAGTACAACTGAAGAGGTGATAATATTATCTATAAATTAGAGACCACAGACTGCTGAGTGTCATATGATCCACAGGACAGTCCCCCACAATGGTTTCCCAAAGTTTCATTATGACCAAGGTCAAGGATTCTGCTAGTAAACTGAGTATAAAACAGGCTACGATAAAATTCTTCTGCAGAATTCTTTTAATTTGTGTCTCTCGAATGACCAATGATGTTGACATTTTTTTTTGTATATTTATTTGATGTTTGTATTTCTTCATCTGAGAAGTATGTATTTCCATTTTTGGATTGGGTCTTTTAATTTGGGAGGTCTGATATTTTTCAACTCTTTATATGTTCTTGACAGTAATCCTTTGTGTGAGGAACATCCAGAAAAGAATGATTATTTATCAATAAATCAACCAGTAACAAGTGCTGGTGAGCTGTGTCAGAATAGGGAACACTTTTCCACTGCTGGTAGATGTGTAGACTGGTAGAACCAACTGTGGAAATCAATTTGGAGATTTATCCAAAAAACTATGCTTGGAGGTACCATTTGAGTCAGCTATTCCTTTCTGGATATCTTCCCAGAAGAATTAAAAACAGCATAGCACAACAATATATATGCACCTATGTAGCAGCACAACTTGCAATAGCTAGATATTGGAAACAACTCAAATGCCCACCAACTAAGAAATAGATAAAAAAAGACATGGTCTTTCTGTGCAACAGAGTGCTACTCAGTTATAAAGAAGGACAAAGTAGTGACTTTTATAGATAAATGGATGCAATTTGTAAAAGTGAAATAAAACAGACTCATGCGTAAATGTTGTAATGTCTCCCTAGTGCAAGAAGGTGAAAGAATAAGAAAGAAAGTAAAATAGAGTAATAGTAAGAAAATGTAAAATAGATATTGTAAAATGGGGAGAAACTGTTCAAAAAGAAAGAGAAACTGGAATGAGGGAAAGGAGAAAAGAAGGAAGCAAAAAGCAATATATATGTGTGTGCATATATATATATATAGATATATATATATCTATATATAGGCAAGATAGTTAATTATACAACTAATTTCTCTTAGCTCATTGAAGAGACAGGTTTGTACTAATATTGATGTAATTCAATGTTTACACCTGTACTCTGAGTAATTTAATTAAAAATGTATTAACCATTGTTACTCTCCTATTATCTTAGTTTGAAGTTTTAAAGGGTTTTTTGTATTTAAAGTAAGATTGTGCAAAAGAAAATTCTTCCACAGAGTAACCACATTCAAAATAGTTACTCCTGAAATGTTAACACAGGAGAGTATCATACTAAATGCATTTTCTACCAGTTGAACTTGAAGTTTTTTTATTTTAAAAGCTACCTAGACATACATTTCACATATATTAATTCAGAAATTTAAATATACACAACAGTTAGCAATTCCACGGACCGTAATTTCCTTAATATTTCGTAAAAAGGTTTACAATCCTAATTTCAGAAAATACA
>PVJX010042069.1:0-14340 GCA_004027295.1 Dolichotis patagonum
CTCCCGGCACCCCGAGTCAACAACCGCACGGTGCAGGTCCCAAGGCGCCAGGGTCTCTCCCCTGCAGGCCCCCCAAAGTCCGCCATATTCACCTGCTATTTCTTTCTGATGAATTGACCATTCCATTTCCAAAGTTCTGAAATGGCCAACAGACCACAGAAAGAATTCTCTTCAGGCTCCTGTTTGAAACCAGCAGCTACAGTGATCTGCTGGCCTTGCTTCAGGGCCACCGTCATTCTTTTAAAATAATAAATGTGACTGTGCTGCTTCCCTCAGTGGGTCTTCAATGACAGGCCACATTCCTGGCTCACTTTGTGTGTTAGAGCTGTAAGTGCAGGCCTGTGTTTTTCTTTTCTTCCTTCTCCCTCTCCCTCCTTCTTTTCCTCTTCCTCCTCTTCCTCTTCCTCCTCCTCCTCCTCCTCCTCCTCCTTCTTTTTTGAGACAGAGTCTCACTATGCAGTTCAGGCTGACTTTACTCACTTTGTAGCCCAGGCTGGCCTCCAATTTACAGCATCCTCTTGCCTCAGCCTCCCAAGTGCTGGGATTATAGGAATGCACCACCATACCCAGCCTCAGCCCTGTCATTTCTATCAAAGGATATAAACAAGAACATCTCCAATTTAGACTGGTCCATCCTACTGGCTCCATCCAAACACACTGAAATTACTGAAAATGCCTGCTCAGTTCAAATTCTGGAAACATAGCCACAGATCAAGGTAGCTTGTCATAGCCAAGGACCCACACTCTCACCCCTCCCTCTCCTTTAACAGCCCTGCCCAGCAACCCCTCAGGCCCACTCTTCAAGCTGCTTAGCCAATCAGAATAGACTGTGAACCTGCAACCCAGCCAAATGGGAAAGGTGAGCTGCTTCCCTAGCTTTAGTGCTTAAACTCCACTTCCCCAGCTACGTGGTGCACTTGCTACCTCATGCTTGTGCCCTTCTACAGAAATAAAACGCCTTGAGAATTCTTGCTGTCTCAGTGCATGATCATCTGCACATACAAATTGACTTTGGGGACGTATTTCTAACAGAGCGTCGCTAGCTGTGGACCCACACATACGTGGCAGACTAACACAGTGCATGTAGCTATCCCTCACCTGCCCTGTCACAGGTGTCTGGCGGCTGGTGGCTTTCCAGTATACAGTGCCACACCCATCACATTCTCGTGTCATCCCCTTGGGTGCAGCCAGCGGATGGAGAAGTGGAGATGAGGGCAGGGCCACGCTTTCCAAGGCCACAATGCACCCTCAGCTCAGAGTTACCTGCAGGGCCTTGGAAATACCATAGCTTGTGTGCCCAGGAAGAACCCAGCGTGGATTTTGGGTGCAACACTTTGGGCTCTGTGGCAGTCTGTCTTTCTGGAACCAAATACCAGTGGGTACTGTTTTGCCCTGCTTGTTCCCTCTCAAGGAGAATCACCCACTTTGGCTTTAGCTCTAGTGTCTCTTGGAGTTGCACCATGTTCTTGGCAAGAGCCGTCCAGTGATTGCTAAGTAAATCCTAGTCACTGTGCCTCCGAGCCTTTCTGGGCATGCTGCAGAAATTTCCCAAGCCAAGTCAAACCAAACCAAAAGGAAGGCTGCACTGAGGAGGTAATAAGGCAGCATTTACTCTTTATATACCAGCAGGTGGTTGCAGGGATAATGCCTTCCAAGCAACTGCCCTGAATCAGGAAGGAGTTTAGTCTATATAGAATTAGAAGTGGGAGGTGCAAAGCAAGCGGCCAAATGTTACATGATTGGTTACATACGTTAAATCTTATATTGACAGACAGGCTAGTCTTGAAACAATAGAAATACTCCAGGAACCAGGGGAGGGGGCTCTTACAGAATGAGTACACTTAAGGGCATTACCATAATGTAGGAATTATTTTAAAGAGAGAGCCTTGACTGAATGAGAGTGATTAAGGACATTTACCATAATATAGGAATGCTCAGGAGAGAGAGCTTTTACTGAAGGAGCACAGGGCAGCCCAAGGTGCTTTAAGGTGTAGGTAATTGCTCTGACATTGTCAGGGTCAACTGAATTTGCCACAGACAGCAGAATAACTTGGTCAGAGTCCTCTAGAAAGATCTATAAATTGACCATCTCATGAATGCGTTTTTATATTATAACTGTGCCCAATAGGCCGAGCAGGGAATACAGAACTCCACTAACGCTTGTATAAAGGAGACACCAGGCAGCCCCCGCCACGGCAGTGACAGTATCCCAAGGGGCAGGCTTGGGGAGACCTCTGTCCACCCTTGGGGGCCTCTCCTTGCCTGGCCCCCTGTCTGCTTCCGGAAGTCCCTCTCATCTTTTCCTTGTGGCCGCTTCTGAGAAGAGCACCACGTTTCTCAGCTCTGCCGCCCACACCCATGTGGGTTCCACACCAGCACCTCACTCACAGGCTTGGATTTCCTTGGCAATGTGGTGCCCCACGGCACAGAGGGAGTTTTCCTTCCAGTAAGTCCCCTGTGGCCACATCCAGCTTCTTTGCTGTTATCCTTATCTAGGACTTTTGTTTCTCTACTTCCTTGTCCCACTTCTCTGTTCCAGCTTGCTGCCACTTACCCTGGGGACATCTCCAGGGTTGCTAGTGGAGCTGGAGGACTCCCTACTGTGACTCTTGCTGTAGGGCTGAGGCTTTCAACCCTGGACTGAAGAAGGTTGGAGTGGGCCTTTGTTACTTAAAAACAGTTGCAGCTTTATTTGGGGCCCTTTGGAGTTTTCTGGAGTTGGGATATTGATTTTCCCCTGAAGTTCAGGTGAGCAAGGCCTGGCCTCAGAGGGGCACTACTGGGAGGTGGCGGAGGTGAAAGGAAGAGGTGGGGGTCTAGTGAAAGGTTAGGGGGCTGGGGGGTGTCCTTAAATGACACTGTGAGACCTCCAACCCCTTCTTTTTTTGTTATTTCATTTTCAGTATTTGAAATTGAACCTAGGACCTTTTCACTGAGCTATGCCCACAGTCTTTTAAATTTTTGTTTTGTTTTATTTTGAGACACGGTTTTGCTAAATTACTAAATTGCCAAGGGTGGGCTCAAGTTTTTAGTCCTCCTACCTCAGCCTCAGGGTGCTGGGATTACCGGTATGAGTCACATTACTTGATCCTTTCTCTCCTTTGAATCTTGGCTGGGAGGTGAATGCTTTCCTTCCACCGGTGCTCCCAGTCATTGCCATCAGCAACTCATTAGAGACCCAAAAGTAACAGAGCCCCTGGCTCTGGGATTGGAGCCTCTAAAACCATAAGCCAAAATAAGCCTTTTGTCTTTATGTCAATTATCTCGGGCATTTGTAAAAAGACAGAAAACCAAGTAACAGAGTTCATTAGCTTTTCGCATTTTTTTTCCTCCCTTAGCTTTTATTGGTACACGTTAGATATATGCATAATGGTCACTCATCACAGGGAATTTGTACCGTACATGGTATACCTTGTTTTTTTTACCAAGTCATTTGCGTTGTATTGATTTTATTTTTTTGGTACTATAAATTGAACTCAGGACCTTGTGTTTGTCATCCCTAGCTCTGTCATTTGCATTGTGATACAAAGCCTTAGACTCTAGACGGCCCCTTCTCTGCACACTGCCTGTATCTCGCTTGATATGCATTCTTTGTTATATTGTTTTGCTGGAGGAATAACCTACATACTTTGCTCTTCCATCTCATATGACCACTTTCCATGGGAATGATAAGCTTTGTTCTCCCTGGTCTGCCCTCCCAGTAGTCTAGAATTTGAACAGACATTTTGCCCCCACATAACACAAGCCTCCAATTTTCCATTCTGCAGTATCCATTCTCATGTTTTCTGCTGCCTGACCACTAAACCAAAGCTATGTGTTCTAGGTTTAAATGATGACAATATTATATCTCAAGCACTAGTTAACACACTATCAATAGTAACAAATAGACCCAAAATGTAGAGTGGTTGGAACACCACGGAAATATATTTCTCACATAACAAGCCAGAGTCTGTTATGCAAGGGGCTTTTCTCTCCACAGTGAATCAGACACTGTCTTCCTTACAACATGTGGCTTCCCCCTCTTCAAAGCCTTATCACCATTCAGGAGAGTAAGAGAACCCTGCCTCATGTCCATACACCATTTCCTGGCTAGGACTCTAACGTGGGGTCACAACCTCCTGTGAGGATGGGTGGAAAGTGCAGTTGTGTTCCTGAGTAGAAAAGAAGACTGAGAGGCCCACAGCCTCTGCCACACTCACGAAGCTCTCCACTGCCAGGCCCCATCCGCTTGCAGTCTCATCCCCTGGCCTTTTCCTTCCAGCTCGATCATCTTCACTCAGCTCTTCAACAGTGCTGGGGCCATCTCATGGCCTTTTCTCTAGGTGTTTTCCTCTTTCCCTTACTGTTTGATCTAATCATCCTCTCACCATCCGCTCACCCACCCATCTGCCTATGTGTCCGCTCATCCATCCATCCACCCATTCACCTGTGTATCTACTTGTGATAGTTAACTCCTGTGTCAATTTGAGTTAAGAAACACCCGGATAAATTGGATAAGCATAGTTCTGGGTGTGGCTGAGGGGATTTACTGAAGATTTACTGGGATTTACTGGGCCGGGGTGAGTGACAGCAATGGTATAAAAAGGAAAGGAAGGCTGGGGATTTAGCTCAGGGGCATAAGCACCTGCCTTTCAAGTGCGAGGTGATGAGTTCAATCTCTGGTACAAAAAAAAGGAAGAAAGAAGGCTTGCTTCTGTTTCTTCTGAGGAGCTCTGGTCTTCTCCTTTGATGTCATCTCCTGGCTTCCAGTGCAGACTCTTCAGCCTCCAGTGCAGACCCTTTGACCTCCTGATACAAACTTGTGTGAGACCCTACAGTGAACTCTAGGTGTTCAGCTGAACCCTCCGCTTCTCCAGTGGATGAACAGACCTTTGGCACTTTTCCATACCTGACTCTGTGGGTGGCTATTGTAAGCCAATCTTGTAAATTCTTGTTTGTTTGTTTGTTTGTTTGTTTTTTGAGACAAGATGTCACTATGTAGCCCAGACTGGCCTTGAACTCATGGCGAGCCCCCTGCCTCAGCTTCCCAAGTGCTGAGATTACAGGTGTGTGCCAGCACACCTGGCTTGTAAATTATTATATATTTGTATTATCTTGCACTGAATCTGTCTCTCTAGTAGGCACTAGCTGATATACTATCCATCCATCCATCCATCCATCCATCTATCCATCCATCTATATCTCCATCTCCTATGTCCCTCTATCTATCTGTCTATCCATCCATTCCTACATCCAAAAAATATTTTGAGCACTACATACATGCCAGGCCCGGATCTAGCTGCTGGGATATTCCAGGAAACTGGACAGAAAGCAAACTACTGCCTTTATGAGCCTTGAATCCAGTATGAGGCAAACAAAACAAAAGATCGTGAGACCAATCTTGTAGGTCTGCAGACTGCTGGCTTCATGCATTCCACACATCTTTCAGACCCGTATCACATGTTCCTTCTTCAAGAACGGCTTCCAGGTCCCCATGTCAAGGCATACACATTACCTGTGCAAGCACCAGTAGTTGCTTTGATTTCTTATTGCATGTCAGTTTCATCACCATTCCCCACTGGACTGTGAGCCAGTGAAAATAGAGCCCCACCTGTCTTGCTGATCCTGTATCCTCACTGTGCATGTACTAGTGCTTCGGGTGGGTGCACTGCAGCTCAAAGCTGGACCCATTTGTGAGGAGGAACGATCTCTCTTCACAGGCTTGCTGGGAGGGTCAGCTAAGATGACCTGCTTTGCTGACCTAGTGCATGGTAACTTGCACTTTTGTCTTAGCCAGCAGACAAAACACCAAGACAGCCTTACTCCGTGACTCTGTGTTAGTCAGCTTTCCCTCACCGTGACAGAAAGCTTGAAATGACCAGGGTCAGGGATCTAGCTCAGTGGCAAAGTACCTGCCTGGCAAGCACAAAGTCATGAGTTCAATCCCTGGCTACCAAAACAAAAACAAAAACAAAAACACCCCCAAAACTTGAAGTAACCAACTAATAAGGAGGAAAAATTTATTTTTGTGTGTGGTTTTAGAGGTTTGAGTCTATGGTTTTCTTGGCCTTGTTCCTTTGAGTCTGTGATGAGGCAGATTAACATGGCAGGGAGGGTACAATTAAGGAAAATTGCTTGCTTCATGGCAGCTGCAGAACAGAAAAGCAGAAAGATGTCAGATGCCAGTATCCCCTTCAAAGGCACAACTCCAATGACCTCACTTCTCCTCACTATGCTACACTTTTTACAGGTTCCACCATGTCCCAGTAGTACCACAGGCTGGTGCCAACCCTTTTACACATTAGTCTCTGTGGGACACCCATCAGTACTCACTAGAGGATCAGATTATCTGTATATGTACATGTGTATGTATATATGGATTTACAGGTAGACTTACAATGGTCACCTGCAGAGCCAGGTGTGGAAGAATGCAATAATGCTGTCTGTGCACTGGAGCGCCAAAGAATCTAGTCAAAATTTGAAGCCCTGGAGCTCACTGTAGAGTCCCTTGAAAGTCTGGATTATGAAGTGAAGGATCAGTGTTAGAAGGCCAGGGATAGAGATCCAAAGGTGATGGTGAACACTGGGAGAAGCTCCTCTGAAGAAACAGGGATAAGACTTCTTTCTTCTTTCCCTTTTTATTCCATCCAGGCTACAAGACTACTGGTTGGCGTGACCCACACCTGGGGAAGGGAAGTCTTCCCTTTCCAGTAAATCCTTCCCCCACACCCAGAACTATGCTAAAACAGTCAGTTGGACGTTTTTAATTCAAGTTGACACCACAGTTAACTGCCACAATCTGTTTCTCATCAACTTGATACTCGGACACATTTCCTTAAACCATACTTAGTCTCCAGATACAATAGCAAGTTCATGATTATGCCTAACATGGTAGAACTATCCTGCATACAAAGTGAAGCACACCAGTTCTCTCCTCAAAATAGAAGTCAAAGTTTTTCTTTAGGTGATGCATACTCCTGACATTTCATAATTTAAACTTTATAATATAGGTTTAATAATACTTAAGAGCCAATATTAACATGCTCAACTATTACAAAGAAAGAGACATGCTGGTAGCTACTGTTAATATCCGGTTGTCTTGTTGTAAAGCGCTGTGTTGCTTATATTGTTCTGTTCTGATCTGCTTTGTTCTGTCCTCTTTTGTTTTATTCTCTTTAAAATAAAAGAGAGTCAATATGAAATCTATCAACATTATGTTACAAAGGAAGCATATTAACAATCTTCATTTCTGTATCTGATATTAATAGCTATCTTTTATTTTGTCACTTTTTTTTCTTTTCCTTTCCTTCCTTTTCCCCTCCCCCTCAATAGTTACCTTTCTCATTTGGATATTGTCTTCCTATTTCACATTACTTGTTATATATTTTGGTCCTTATTTACACTTTCAGCTTTTCACACCAGAGAAACAATGCAGTATTTACACATGACATGTATGTCCAACATATTTTACTTAAAAGTGTGGTCTCAAGGCATGTCCATTTAAAATGTCTCCAATTTTCCTTCTTTTATTTTGTAGGTACATAAATTGAACACAGGACCTTGCACTTGCCAGGCAGGTGATGTGCTGCTGAGCTATATCCCCTGCCCCCACTTATCCTTCTTTATGCAGAGTAGTACTCCTTATACATTAAAAAATCCAATTATCAGTTGATGGGCATTTGGGTTGTTTCTAAGATATTACAAACTGTGCCACTATAAACATGGGTGTACATATATACCCTGTGGTATGATACTTTTAATTCTTTAGGGAAGATACCAAGAAAAGAAATAGCTGGGTCACATGGAATCTTAAGTTTTAGTTTTTTGAGGAATCTGTACCCTGATTTCCACAGTAGTTGTACCATTCTACACTCTCACTAACCATGGATAAAGGCTGCTTTTCTCCAGTTACCCCACCAGCACTTATTATTGGCTGATTTCTTTGTTTTTGTTTTTGGTACCGAGGATCGAACTCATGACCTTGGGCTTGCCAGTTGGGCGCTTATGCTGCTGAGCTAAATCCCCAGCTCCTATTGGCTGATTTCTTGAGAGTAGCTGTTCTTTCTGGGGTGAGATGAAATCTCAGTGTTGTTTTAGTTTGCATTTCTCGAATGACCAATGATGTTGAACATTTTTTCATGTACTTATTTGCTGTCTCTACCTCATCTGAGAAGTGTCTATTGATTTCAGGTGCCCATTTTTTGGATTGGGTCTTTCTTTAAATTTAGGGGGAGGTCTAATTTTTTTTAGTTCTTTGTATATTCTAGATATTAGTTTTTTATCTGAGGATATTAGTTTTTTATCTGGCAAAAATTTTTTCCCCACACTGTAGGTTGTCTCTTAACTCTGTTGGTGGTTTCTTTTGCTGTGCAAAAAGTTTTTAATAAGATGAGATCCCAGTTGTTGATTCTGCATAATGTTTCTTTTGCATTTTGGGTTTTGTTCATAAAGTCTTTGCCTACACCAATGTCTTCAAGAGTTCTACCTACTTTATATTCCAGTAGATTTAGTGTTTCTGTTTTATATTTAGATCTTTGACCTATTTTTATTTTAGCTTAGTGCATGGTAAAAGACAAGAATCTAGTTTTAATCTTCAGCATGTGGAGAGCTAGTTTTTCCAGCACCCTTTATTAAAGAGGCTGTCTTTCTTCCAGTGATCATGTTTGGCACCTTTGTCAAAGATAAGGAGGCTGGGTATGTTTCTGCGTCTTCTAGTCAAGTCCATTAGTCCTCAGGTCTGGTGTGCTTTTTTTTGCTTTGTTTTGTTTCTTGCCGGTGCCATGCTTATTACAGTAGCTTTGTAGTATAATTTGAAGTCAGGGGTTGTGATGTCCCCTGCCTTGCCTTTGTTGGCCAGGATTGCTTTTGCTATTCTAAGTCTCTTCTGGTTCCAAATGAATTTTAAGATTTTTTTCTAACTCTGTGAGATACGCTATTAGAATTTTGATTGAGATTATATTAAATCTGTATAGCAATTTTGGAAGTATGATCATTTTTCACTATATTAGTTCTTCCTCCCCATAAGCCAGGGATATATATATAATGGGGATCAAACTCACAACCTCGTGCTTGCCAGGTAGGTGCTTATGTCACTGAACTAAATCCCTGGCCCCATCCATTTTCTGATATCCTCTTCACTCTCCTTTTTCAGAGTACTCTAATTTTCAATACAGAGGTCTTTTACTTCCTTTGATAGATTGATTCCTAGGTAGTTCATTTTTTTTAGATGCTATCCTGAAAGGTGTTGTTTCCCTAATTTCGCTCTCAGTGAATTTGTCATTCGTATACAGGAAAACTATTGATTTTTAAGTGTTGAGTTTGTATCCAACTATAGTACTAAACTTGCTTATTAAATCTTGAAATATTTGGTGGAATTTTTGTGGTCTTCTACATAGAGTATTATGTCATCTGCAAATAATGATAATTTGACTTCTTCCTTTCCTATCCTTATTCCTTTTATTTCTTTGTCTTGTCTACTTGCAGTGGCTAAGGTTTCCAGAACAATATCGAATAGGAGTGGAGACAATGGACATACTGATTTTATTTTTATTTTTCTATTGTTATTGGGGGGGGTACTGGGAATCAAACTCAGGACCTCATGCTTGTCAGGCAGGCACTGTACCTCTGAGCTAATTCCCTGGCCCCTTATTCCTGATTTTAGAGTGGAAGCTTTCAGTTTAGTATGATGTTTGCTGTTGGTTTGTTATAGTGTCACAGAAAAACCAACATCAGACCAAATGGAAGACTCTTTGCACTGAGGAATCTGGAAAGCAACTTAATTGATCTTACACAAGCAAGCTGCTGGGGGACAAAACTGAGTCTGAACAACCAGCAAGGAGCCAGCTTTGAGTCTACTTTTAATAAAGTTTAAAAACAGAAATACCAGGCAGATGGCAAGTTATTACATGATTGGTTAGATGAATTAAGTCACATATTATCAGGCAAGTTAACTCTAAATAAATTTACTTAAAAGGAATTGTTTACCGTAATATTCTGGGGATGAAGGGAGAGAATTTCAGTACAGCAAGCAAAGTTAAAATGTTCTTGATTGGGTCACTTCATCCCAACCAAAGCCTTGAAACAAGTTGGAATAGTCAAATTGGTCCAGCACATTATCAGAAGAAAAGTAGCTGGACCCAAACAATCAAGGCCGACTGAATTTAGCAGGTTATTTATTTGACAGGTAGCAGAAACATAAGCACAGGGTACTATTTGATTTTTAACTTGCTGTAACATGTCTGTAAGTTTGCTATTCTATAACTGTGCCTTCACTATTTATATAATCATGTCCTTGCACATATATAATGATGACCTTACAATAGATGGCTTTTATCAAATTGGAATAAAGACCATCTGTTCCACTTTTCCATAGGGTTTTTTTTTTTTAACCATGAATGGGTATTGGACATTGTCAAGTGCTTTTTCTTCATGCATTGAGATGATCATATGGTTTTTGTTCTTGGCTCTGTTAATATGGTTTATTATATTTGTTAATTTGCATGGTGAGCCAGCCCTGCATCCCTGGAATGAATCTTACTTGTTCATGGTATATAATATTCTTGATGATTTGCTGCATTCTGTTACCTTTTTTTTTTTTTTCCTTTTTGAGACAGGGTCTCACTACACAGTATGGGCTGGGCTAACTCACAGTGATCCTCCTGCCTCAGCCTCCCAAGTGCCGGGATTATAGGTGTGTGCCACCATGCTCAGCTGTGACTACCTTTTCCCACTATGCATAATATGTTTTCTTGTCTTTCAGCAAACCTCTCAGCAGGTCTTGGTTCTTTTCCTGGTGGGTTGACCCATACCTTCATTTGTCATCTTACCCAGATTGGGCTGTTAAAGTTTCTCAGGGCATAGTAATACTAAGAGGCACCCAAAGGGATCTCCTACACTTCAAGTGTATCTTTACTTTTCTCCATTATGGACTAATAGTCTAATTTCCCTTGAGAATCTGGGTCACTTACCCCTGTGAACACTGTAACTCCCTTTTTAGCTTATTTGCGCAGAGGCATGAGGAGCCCAAAATGACCAGGGAGAAATCTTAGCTTCTAGTTCAGAGGAATCACTGTTGTGCTTCCTGTTACAAATCTTCTCCCAGCTAGAACTAAGACTTCCAAGGCAGTAGAGTATAAGGTTATACAAACGGGAGCAGAAATTTTGCTAGTGAGTCACGGGGGTTAATGAATGGTACCATCCCTACTTCTAACCCTTGATTCCTGGACCCGCGAATCCTGGCTAAAGTAGAAAGATTGGTAATATAAATTCCTATAGTTAACCAGGGTCCTTCCTCAAGGGGATCCAGTCACCCCTTCATTTAGGAAGTTCTGGGCCTATAACCTGGTTCAAATTTGGAAATTGGTTGAAGGGCTATAACTTTTTGTGACTATAATTAGAGGTAGGTTTCTGTTCATTGCCCTTAAATTTTTCCAATTATATAAATCTAGTAAAATTTTATTAGGTTGCCTGTCTGTTTCACTTTTGGAGACTCCATGGTTAATTAGCCAACACCACAGGTCTGGTTGTATCAGACCACGCTCAGCAGTACTCCACTTCTGTTGTGCATTATGGCAAGTATGTGCACCTTGTCTTTGGAGGTCAAATGCTGCCATTTGACCCCTGACACTCAGAACCCAATTAAACCCAGGACCTTTCTCAACTGATTGCTTGTGGTCTCCGCCATGAGGTCTTGGGGCAGGAGATTAGGGCATAGCAAATGAGCATAACTAGTTAATAATGGCAATCCAGGAAAAGCGCAGATAAACAGTTCTCAAAACCCTGTGGCCAGGACCAATTAGAGAATTCTATCTTGAATTCTTGTGAGAACGCAAAGCCAACAGACTTTTGATAGGACAGCCCAGACCTAATGTCAGCCTGAGGAGTGGCTGCCATTAACCTTGTAGCTGCTGTGTTCTCTCTTTCCCAGTGGTCTGGTCTCATCCTGTGGAGTGTACTTTTCCCATTTTTAGTTTCCCTGCACTCACTCTGCAGAGCATGTTTCTTTTCCCATCTTCTAAGACCTCACTACCATTTGCACTTGTTTGGTCCTATTCTTTGATCAGGACAAGAGGAATCTAGAAAAAAATCTCTAAAAGGATTTCCCAGCACCCGGAACCCAGTCGTGTATTTTGATGAAGCCTAACAGGAACGGGTAAGGTGCTCTGGGCAGTTTTGTTTCTCTCTTTCTAATGTCTATAGCCAAGGCTTTTTCCTTTCCCTCTTTTTCTGTCCCATAGGAAAAGCTCCAGTCCCCTTCTTGTCCCTTTTCTTGTCTCCATAGAGGGTTCAAATCTTTTTTTCTATTTAACTTACCTGCCTATAATATACCCACCTAATTTACCCCCTTTTGTGCTCAAAGTCTCATCTGCACTGCTCCCCTAGATGGTCTTTTATCTCTAGCTATCCTTAGTAAATTGCTTTCTCAGAGGGTTATTTCATCCCAGTCCATCTTTCTGCCATTTGGCAGCCATTTTGATTTCAAACAGTTCCTCAGATGAACCCACCACATTTGGTGAACATTTTGGTTCATCATGTGAATCTCATGGGTCTGCATGTTTGCTGGTCATTTCAGTTGGTTTTGAGATAGGAGATTAGGGTGTGGCAAATCTGGTTGGGGTAAAAAGTGTGACCTGTTAATTATGAAATCCCTAACACATTCATGGAACAGTTTCCAAAGCCCTGCACAAGGACTTCTCAAAGGAACTTTAGTAGTAGATTTTCTATTTTCTTTTTTTCCCCTTTGAGTATGTGTATGTTTTTTTTTGAGACAGGACCTCATTAGGCAGTTCAGCTGGCCTTGAGTGTACTTTGTAACCCAGGCTGGTCTTGAACTTCCAACTATCCTCCTGCCTCAGCCTCCCAAGTGCTGGGATTACAGGTGTGCACATCAGCTCTTCAGCAGGTTTTCAATATGATGTCCTAGACTTGACATCACACTGAGACATGTGATCCCCAGTGACACAGGGGAAAAAAACATAACACTTAACTGTCTGGATGTCAGACACTCAGAGTTTGTGTTTCCTGAAGTTGAAGAATGAATTTTAAGGAACAGTGGAGGTTAAGAGTGGGAAAATTTACTGGGGAATAAGAATGGGAAATCAGATAGGAGGAAAGAAATAGTCCCTATGAGACAGGAGGGGTCCCAAATGGATTACCAATTCTCTGAGAAAACTCTAAGAGAGCAAAATCATGAGGTGGGTACAATGTGGGTCAAAACTATACTCAACCAATAAGATTACAAGTGTAGTCACTTGTCTAATATTGATCTAATATTAGCAAGCACATATGAATGACATCATTTGGTCATCACTCGGCTGATAATCTATTGTTTTAGTCTTGTTTTCAGTCTTAATCTTAGTAGTTTTTTTTTTTTTTTTTTTGAGATAGGGTCTGACTATGCAGTTCAAATTGGCCTCGGGCTCACTTTGTAGCCCAGGTTGGTTTTGAATGTGCAGTGACCCTAAGCCTCCCAAGTGCTGCACCACCACTCTGGCAATCTTAGTAGTTTTAACTTTAGTGGGTGGAAGAGAATGGCCCACCCCTAATGTGATAATGGTTTATTTGTACAAGGAATCTCAAAAGGATGATACCAATAAACTCAAGCTATTGTTTATCCCTTAGGGAAGCATGCAAACATAGTCATTGTGAGTTTAATCTTTAGATATGCCTCCAGCCACAGTTCTAATGTGTTCTTATCTTTTTTTTAAATTTAAAGAGAAAAAAAACCCAAAATAAAACAAAACAGAATAAAGGGTATTAACAATACAGAATTCCAAGGAAAAAAGGAAAAGAACAAAAAAAACCCCACTAACAAATCATTACTTGATAAATTACATACTGACATCTTGGAAATAGTTGTTCAAATTACAAAATTAAAACATGCAAAGTAGACATTCGAACAGTGAGACTGTTAACAGTTCTCTTCACAATATAACAAAAGCAGTAATATAGTCATCCATTTTACACACTTAAACATTCATGCAATTGTATCAAAAGGGTAAAATTAAACACAGCAAAGCAGAACAAAGCAGATCACAAGAAAGCAATGTAACAGACATAAATTTCAAAGCAAGACAATCGGAGATATTCACTATCATACTGACTCTAGTTTTCTACCAAATAGTTGTTTATATCTTCACATACAGGGAATTCATATGAAACAACATAGTATGGAATTGATCTGAACAGGACGAACAGGACGAGGAAGGCATTTCAGGTCTTCAGGACCAGACAATAGGGAAGCCAACAATGGCTGTTATAGTGTCTCTCATTCTCTTCAAAACAGCTGTCCATACCTTCATGTATATTGAACTTAAACAAAACAAACCAGGCTAAAATCACTCTGAACAAAGAATGATAGTA
>PVJX010042070.1:0-14347 GCA_004027295.1 Dolichotis patagonum
TCCTTCTTAGAAGTCCTACCATGCTTTTTTTTGTTTTGTTTTGTTTTGTTTTGTTCTATTGCCGTTGGTTCTGTCTACCACATTGTGTCTCATTGGAATTTGAATATGTGTGATAGTTCAAACAAATTTTTTTCTTTTTTATCAAAAATGAGCTATTATAATACTCATTGATCATTTTCTGTTATTCGGTTCAGAAAGCTCTGTAATTCTTTCACTAAATGCATGGCTTTATACTATTGTGTTATGTTTGATATCATTGTAATTGAAACTATGCTCAACTATAGCAAAGTTAGAGATATGGTGTTAGATAATGTTGATGTCCAGTTGACTTAATGTAAAGTACTGTGTTGCCTATGTTGTCCTCTTCTGATCTGCTCTGTACTACCCCCTTTTGTTTTATTCTCTTTTAAATAAAAAAAAAAAAAGAAAACCTATACTCTTATTGTTTTGGGTTTGTTGCTGTTGTTTGTTTGTGTCTTTTGCTTTTCTTTTCTGTGTCTTTTTTCGCTTAAATAAAAAAATCAACATTATATGATTTTTGAAAATTTACTTATTAATCAACAAACTGGTTTGATATTATTACTGGATTTTTTTCGTTCGAAAATATTTGAAGTATTCTCTCTAAAGATATTGAAGGCAGGGAAAATTGCCAGCCCGGCAGCTGAGAGCTGGGCCTGTTTGGGACTGGGAACATTGCAGGACCTGTAGCTGAGAGCAGGGCCTGTTCTGGACTGGGCACATTGCAGGACTGGCAGCTGGGAGCCGGGGCTGCCCAGGAGAGCTAGGCCCACCACTCACCCACAGGGAACATTGCATGGACCAGTGCCAGAGGGCCTGAGGTGCCTGGGTCTGCTGCTGCTGGGCCCGCCCCTCCTCCAAGAACATCTAGGAAGTCTGCCACAGGCATGAGTTGCCTGAGACCACAGCTGCTGACCTGCCCTTCAACTGGGAACATTGGACTACAGTGGCCCACCATGCTGGCTTGATAAGAGGCTCAGGAACCCTTCACCCAAACAGAAGACTTCATCAGGCTCCAGTGTGGTGAGTTTGCCCCCCAAAATAGAGGTCTTCAATGGGTAAATAGGGACAGAAGTGAAACTCCCTCCAAGTGTAAGACCTTGGCTAACCTGGCAAGAGAGTAGGTAACCCCTCCCCCCACACAGAAAACATCACACAGGTTGAGGAGTGTGCCAATATTGCCCTGCCCAAATTTAGAGGAAATTAGAACTTAAGAGACTCCCAGTGACACAGTAGGGCCTCAGCTGACAAAAACACTATAGCCAGGGAGACCTGGTGACCTGCCACAACCTGAAGATATTACAACAGCAGGAACTAAGAGTTGCCTAACATCAATACTTCTGGGCTAGTTAGCCCAGAAAGAATATAGGAGTCACACAACAGGCATGGTAGGAGGAATTCAGGAGACTGGATCTCCTCTTCATGGTGGTACCCAGCAATTTGACAAACATCAACCACACAGTAGAACCCTAAAACACACACTACAGAAACTTGTGACAGTTGGAATAGAAAGACCAGAAATTTACCCAAAAGGTGAAAATGCCTAAATGAAAAGGCAAAATGCAATCCCGAACATCTAGTCTATCAAGGTCAAGTACAGGCGATAATGAAATAGAGGACCCTAAAATTCATACACCAGAAATTTCTGAAAAGATAGCAAATGAAGTAAAGAAACAAATCCATGAGGCTATGGAGGAACTCAAATTAGAAATAATGTCTTATGTAAAGACAAAAGTAACAACCTTAGTAAATGAGCTGCTCAACATAGCTAGAGAAGAAATAGATAAGAAACTACAGGAGCATGGGAAATTGATCGAAACTTTGAATCAACAATGCAGAAAACAAGCAGAATCTCTGAAACAAATTCAAAGAGATATGAAAGAAGCAAAAAAATTGTATTGAAAGCCTGCAAAGCAGCTTAAATGAAGCTGAGGATAGAATCTCGGACCTTGAGGACAGGATTGCAGATAGAGATCTTGAAAGGGTAGAACTTATAAAAACAACAAAGCAGCATGAAATGACAATCCAACACCTACAAGATGATGCCAGGAGAAACAATGTTAGAGTAATAGGCATTAGTGAGGAGGCAGGAGGCAGTGCAAAGGATTTAGCTAAACTGTTCACAGAAATAATGGCAGAAAATTTCCCAAACGTGGGGGGAAAATCAGATATACAAATAAATGAGGCATATAGAATGCCACACAGTCATAACCAACATAAACCTACACCCAGCCATATAATAATTAAGATTGCAAACATATAGCATAAAAACAGAATACTAAAAGCTGTTAGAGAAAAGACACAACTCACCTACCAAGGAAAGCCTATTAGAATCACAGCAGACTTCTCAGCACAAACCTTCAAGTTAAGATGAGCTTGGAGTGAAGTACTTCAAGCCCTAAAAGAAAACAACTTTCAACCCAGACTGACATACTCAGCAAAACTGTCTTTCAAATTTAATGGAGAAACAAGACACTTCCATGACAAAGAACAACTAAAGAAATTCATATCCACCAAACCAACCTTAGAGTGCTGAAGGATATTCTAGGTAGAGATAAAAATGACCACAATCTCCAGAACAACAACAGAAAGAAATCGCCAGGCTGGACAAGAAAATAAACAAGAGAGAAAAGCAGGAAACTAACAACAGTAACACAACATGGCAAAGTCAAGCCAATACATATTGGTGATATCCATAAATGTAAATGGGCTCAATTCACATATCAAAAGAAACAGGTTGACAGAATGGATCAAGAAACAGGATCCCACAATATGCTGTATACAAGAAACACATCTGACTCAAAAGGAAACTCATAGATTAAAAGTCAAAGGATGGAAAACAGTATTCCATGCAACAGGAACCCAGAAAAAAGCAGGGGTAACTATTCTATTTGCAGACAGTGTGAACTTCAAACCTAAAATGATTAAAAGAGAAAAAGAAGGTCACTCCATATTGTAAGTGGAAAAATTCAAGAGGAAGAACTAACAATTATAAATATATATGCACCAAATGCAAGAGTACCCAACTATATAAGACAGATACTAAATGACATGAAAAACCAAATACACAAGAACACAATTATTACAGGTGACCTTAACAGCCCACTGTCACAAAGAGATAGATCAAATAGACAACAAATCAGCAAAGAAATAGTAGAACTGAATCATACCTATGAGCAGATGTTTACAGAGTGTTCCACACAACCACATCAGAATACACATTCTTCTCAGCTGTCCATGGGACATTCTCCAAAATAGACCATATATTATCCCATAAAACATTCTTAAGTAAATGCAAAGGTATTGAAATTATACCATGTATACTATCTGACCATAGCGTACTGAAACTGGAAATTAATGGCCAAAGAAATTGCAAAACTGACATAAATACATGCAAATTAAATAACAACCTTTTGAACAACCAATGGGCTACAGAGGAAATTAAAGAAGAATAAAGCAATACCTACAATTCAATGAAAATGCAGACACAACATACTGTAATCTGTGGGATGTAATGAAAGTGGTCTTAAGAGGGAAATATATAGCAATAAATTGTCATGTCAAGAAAACAGAATGAGCACAATTAAACAATCTACTGCTTCATCTGAAGCTTCTAGAAAAAGAAGAGCAAGTTAAATCTAAAGATCATAGAAGAGAAGAAATTGTAAAGATTAGAGCAGAAATCAATGCAATTGAAAGAAAAAAATACAAAGAATTAATCAAAAAGCTGGTTTTTTGAGAGAATAAACAAAATTGACAAACCTCTAGCTAACCTTGTAAAGAAAAAGAAAGAAAAAACCCAAATTCATGCAATAAGGACTGAAAAAAGGGAAATTACTACAGGTCCCATGGAAATTCAAAAGATCATGAACACCTACTTTGAAAATCTCTACTCACATAGAGAGGAAAACACAGAGGAAATGGACAGATTTCTAGAGACATATGAACTACCAAAGCTCAACCAAACATATATAGCAATTTTGAATAGCCCAATATCAGCTATTGAAATTGAAAATGTAATAAAAAACTTACTAACAAAGAAAAGCCCAGGTCCTGATGGATTCACAGCTGAATTCTATAAGAAATTTAAAGACTTGATGCCAATACTCCTTAAACTCTTTAATGAAATTGAAAAGAAAGCAATCCTCCCTAATTTATTCTTGGAAGCAAGTATTATTCTGATATCAAAACCAGAGAGAGACCCAACCAAAAAGTAGAACTATAGGCCAATCTCACTAATGAACATAGATGCAAAGATTCTCAATAAAATACTAGCAAATAGAATGCAGCAAATCATCAAGAAGATTATACATCACGACCAACTGGGGTTCATTCCAGGAATGCAGGATGGTTTAACATATGCAAATCAAAAAATGTAATACACCACATCAACAGAGTCAAAAGCAAAAACCACATGGTCATCTCAATAGATGCAGAAAAAGCTTTCGATAAGGTCCAACACATATTCATGATAAAAACCCTTCAGAAACTCGGAATACATGGTGTCTACCTCAACTTTATAAAGGCCATCTATGACAAACCAACAGTCAATATTATACTAAATGGACAAAAACTGAAAGCTTTCACTTTAAAATCAAGAACAAGACAAGGATGTCCACTATCACCACTCCTATTCAATATAGTTCTGGAAACACTAGCCAGAGCAATCAGACAAGAGAAAGAAATAAAAGGAATAAAGATAGGAAAGGAAGAAGTTAAATTATCACTCTTTGCAGATGACATGATGCTCTATATAGAAGACCCAAAGAACTCCATTAAAAGACTACTAGAGGTAATAAACAAATTCAGCAGTGTACCTGGCTACAAAGTCAACACTCAAAAATCAATAGCATTCCTGTACACAAACAAGAAATTCAATGAAAGAGAAATTATGGAAAAATTGCCCTTCATGATAACATCTTAAAAAATGAAATACTTAGGAATCAATCTAACTAAAAATGTAAAAGACCTATATGCTGAAAATTATACTATGCTAAAAAAAGGAGACTGAAGAGGATATTAGAAAATGGAAAGATGTTCCATGCTCTTGGCTAGGAAGAACCAACATCGTGAAAATGGCCATACTCCCAAAACTGTTATACGGATTTAATGCAATCCCAATCAAAATACCATTGACATACCTCACACATCTAGAGAAAACACTCCTAAAAGTCATTTGGAAGCAGAAGAAACCTAGAATTGCAAAGGCAGTTCTGGGCAATAAAGGCAAGGCAGGAGGCATCTCAATTCCCAACTTGAAAGTGTACTACAAAGACACAGTGATAAAATCAGCATGTTACTGGCAAAGAAATAGACCTGAGGATCAGTGGAACAGATTAGAAGATGCAAGTATAGGTACAAAGACACTCAACCACCTGATAATAGACAAAGGGGCTAAACATGTTCACTGGTGGAAGGATAGGCTCTTTAATAAATGGTGTGGAAAAAACTGGCTCTCCACATGCAGAAGACTAAAACTAGATCCATGCCTATCATCATGCACAAAACTAAAGTCTAAGTGGATCAAAGACCTAAAGATTAAAACACAAACACTAAATCTCCTAGAAAATAAGGTAGGTAGAAATCTTGGAGACATAGGGGTAGGCACAGATTTCATGAACAAAACGCAAACTGCACTGGAAACACTTCAGAGAATGAACAACTGTGATCTCATATTATTGAAAAGTTTCTGCACTTCAGAGTGAAAAGAAAACCCATAAAATGGGAAAGAATCTTAACTAGCAAACCCTCAGACAAAGGACTTATATCAAGAACATATACAGAATTGAAAAACATCAACCCCCCCAAATTCAAAGACCCTCTCCAAAAATGGGCAGCTGAGATGAACACACAGTTCTCAGATGAAGATATACAAACGGCAAACAAATACATGAGGAAATGTTCACTATCACTGGTCATTTGAGAAATGCAAATTAAAACAACATTGAGATAATCATCTCACACCAGACAGAATAGCTGCCATCAAGAAAACAACTGATAACAAATGTTGGCGAGGCTGCAGGGAAAAAGGAACACTGCTCCACTGTTGGTGGGAATGCAGACTGGTGCAACTACTATGGAAATTACTATGGAGAATTCTCAGAAGACTAGGAGTGGAAGCTCCATTCAACTCAGCTATTCCCCTCCTGGGTATTTTCCCAGAAAAACTGAAAAGTTCATATCACAGTGATATATGTGCACCTATGTTTATAGCAGCCCAATTTGTGATAGCTAAATCTTGGAAACAACCAAGATGCCCATCAACTGCAGAGTGGATGAAAAAGACGTGGTATTTTTACACAATGAAATATTACTCAGCTATGAAGAAGGATGATCTTGAGGCGTTCATAGGGAAATGGAGTCAACTTGAGACCACCCTCATTAGTGAAATAAATAAGAATCATATTTATAAATATTACATTGTTTCTCTAGTATAAAAAGTAATAAGAAATGTAGGAGTAATAAAACCCAAAATGTGTAATTGCTACTGTAAAAAAGAGAGGAAAAGAAAGTGCTCTAGAGGATATAATTGCATGTATGTTTAAGTGTGTAAGATAGATGACCATATTACTGTTTTTGTCAGATAATTGAGCAGAACTGTTAACAGTCTCATTGTTTGAATGTCTACTTCGTATGCTTTAACTTTATAACTTGAATAACTATTTCCAATGATGAGAGTATGTAATGTATCAAGTGGAGATTTCTTAGTGTTTTTGTGGGGGCTTTTTTTGTTGTTGTTTTGTGGTTTTTTTGTCTGTCTGTTTGTTTTGGTTATTTTATTTTTTCCCTTTGGAATTCTGTATTGTTGCTACCGTTTTTATGTTTTGTCTGGTTGTTTTTTTTTCATTCTGTTTAAATAAAATTAAAAAAATATATAGACATTGAAGCAGATATCCTATCTGAATTTTTAAAACACACAAGTATGGTAATTATTCCTGAAACATAGTACTCTATTTTAGTTTCTTAGATCAGTTACTAATACTATAGTCTTCTATTGTTTCCTCACTTCTCTCCTCTTCCTTCTTTCTTTAATGTCTTTCATTTCTTTGAGTAAATAATCTATTTTCTTTTTTATTTAAGAGAAAAAAAGCACAGAAAAGAAAAATAAAAAACAAAAGAGACAAACAAATAACAACAAACCAATACAATAATAACAGTGTAGGTTTACAAAACAAGAGGCTAGGAATTTGACAATGGTTGTAATATTACATATTGTTACCTTCAAAAGGGTTCCTTAGACTACCACACATAGACATGTAAAATTGATCTAATCATACAAGTATTAACTGTTCTTTTCCAATAAGTAATACAATTAGTAATATAGTCATTTTAGCTATCTTATGTATGTATATATATATATATATATATATATATATATATATACAAATGTATATCTTTTTTCTTTTCCCTTCATTCATTTCTCTTTTTCTCTGAGTTATTTTTTCCTGAATATCCCTTTGAATCTGTTTCACACATTGTAATTCTGTCTTACATTGTTCATTCACGGTTTCCATCATTTTCATATGTTCCTCTATTTTTTATCTAGATCTTCTTTAGATACACACTGCATTTCTTTCATAATGTTTGTCATTTCATTTTTTACCTGAGATATTATTTCTGATCTGATTTTCTCTATAACTTTATAGAGTTGTTTCTTTACTTCATTTGCTATCATTTCAGGAAGTTTAGTTGTGTAATTTCCAGTGTCTTCCATTTCAGTGTCTCTTGGGTTTGCTCTCGGTGGGCTGGAGGACTGAGACTGCATCTTGCTCTTTCATTTTGTTGTTTTCCTCTGGGAGCCATGTGGCTGGGCAGGCACCCTCCCAATGGATTGCACTGGAACACTGTGCTGGGCAGAGCTTCAATCTTCTGATATCCCCATAGCTAGCCAGCCTCAGCGCACCTCCAAACTATGGCACTGGAGACTTGTGCTCTGTGGCTGTGAGGCTGGCTTGGCATTCCCCTGAGGTACTGTGCTGGGTTGCTCTGGGGCGATGGGCTGGGCAGAGCTAGCAGGGGCACAGCCCCCGACTGTGGCACTGGAGCCTTGTGCCTGGCTGTGTGGATTTTAAAACCTCTGGGACCCTGGCAGCTAGGTGAAACATGCCTCCAGAATGCGGCACTGCCAGGGCCTTGCTCCTGGCTGGGCAGAGTTTGGAACCTCTGGAAACTGCTGAGTGGCTAGCTGAGCCGCACCCCTGATCTATGGAGCTGGGGCCTTGTGCTCTGATGGGTGGAGCTCAAATTCTGCAAGACCTGTTGAGTAGAGTAGTTGTTCCCTGATGGGTGGTTCTGAGGCTCTGGGCTGGGTTGGGCTTGGTACTTCTGTGACATGTGAGGCTGGTCGGGTATTCCCCCAATGGATTGTGCTGGGAGGCTGGGCTGGGCAGAGCTTGGATCCTCCATGCAGCTAGTGAGGACACAGCCGGGAGTGTGGCCCTGGGGCCTTACACCTGGCTGGGTGGAGTTCAGAACCTCCTGGACCAAAGTGGTTAGGCAGAGCACACCTCTTGCCTGTGGTGCCTGCGGGGACTTGCGCCTGGCTGGAAGGAGTTCAGAGCCTCTAGACCCAAATAATCTATTTTCATCTATATAGTATTCTTAAAATATTCATATTCTTCAAATTTTGAATTTATGATATATAATTTAGAGATTTTTGATACTTCTAATTGACTTTTCTCTGAATGACTTGAAAAATTAGACTATATTCTGTGAGTGCTAAGGGAATTAGTAAGCTCCGTGCAAATTCTGCTAAATGGAAGATATTTTCAATTCTATTTTTAAAAACAGTAAAAGATGTAAACTTTTAGTCTAGATATTTTGGTTTTGATCCAGAATACCTTTCCTTAGCATGGATTTTTAGAACACAAAAAATCATAAAAATGTTGTTTGGTAATTGTTTGAAATATTTCACCCAATTTAGATTTTGCAAGTGTAGACTTCTCTATTCTGTTCTGGAACAGAACACTAGTCTATCCAGTTAAAAATACAGACTTTATCAAAAGTCTTTTCCAAAATCAAGATTTGTGCAACTTGATTGACTATGAGATCTGCCAGAAAGACTGGTAGAGCACACATCTGGGTGTGTCAGGGTGGATCATAAAGATACAGCCTCTGCTCTGCATAGTCCTTGCCCCCTTCCTCTCTGGCACTGTTTCCCTGTTGTACTTCCAGCTGCCATAACTAAGTAGTTCTGTTCTACTACCCTTTTCTGTAGGATATTTCTACATTCAAGCCAGCTGACTATGGACTGAATCCCCTTGAAATATAAGCAAAATTAAACATTTCCCCCTTTAAACTGTAGATGTTTGATGTTGTGTCCAACAGTTAGAAAGTTCACTAACACAATACTCCAAAGAATAAATGATGAATTCCAGAATTAAACAGCATATATGTTTTAGTATTCCATTTGTTTACACCCTTGCTTTTCTAGATACAAATTAGATTGCTTCTTGGTCTGTAGTATTTTTTTCAGTAACTTTAATTCCTAAAAATATTTATAAGGTGAAATTTTTGGTCATCCTTTATGGAATGACTTCATTAAAGATTCCAATAGTTATTAAATATAAAGTACAACCAAAATTTAGAGAATTTGTTTATAAAAAAGAATAATACAACTGTAGCTCAGTTAGGTTGATTTGAAAACAACTCATTTGAAGAGTCAAATGTTTCAGAAATCCAGCTGATAAATAGTAGCGAACATAAGAAACTTCTGATTTAGAAAATTTTTAGTGCCACACTAAAACTTTATTTTAATTCAATGTCAACTTCATCAAAAAAACTATATACAGTTCAGGAAAACAAAAATAGTATTTTTAAAAAAATGAATGGTGTTACCTTCATATGAGAAACCCTAGAGGATGTCATATATCACAGAAAACCCACTGTGATGCTGTCCCTTAGAGAAGAAACTGAAAATGCATATGCAGCAATCTCATTGGTTACCCAAGAAGCTGCCCACCATACTAATGTCTGGAAGCTAATGGCCACCACTTAGAGCACTTCTCATAATTGTAGAGATCAAAGGTAACTTGTATTAATGTCATGATGTCTCAACAAATTTAGTATGAAAATATTTTTACAACTTTTTCTTTTCCTGAAGTGGGTATTCACCTTTTGGTAGACTCCATGTATATAGGATATACATATATATATATATATATATATATATATATATATATATATATATATATATATTTTAACTGGAAAATTTGGAAGCTTATTTTGGAAAGATCTAGATATTATGTGTGAATTGCATATTAGTGCTCCATGGATTTCCTCACTTAGTAAATATTGTTTTTCTGTGATATGGCTACCAAAATTTTGTATTTGTATATGATTATTTATAATTTCATGATTACTGTAAAAAATACAACATTCTTGTTGAAATTTTAAGCTAAATTAATAACATTCAAATAATATTTATATTTGACTGAAAGAACTTTCAAATGATATGCTTTTTTATTTTCTTGATGAACCCAGGGCTCAGTAGATAGGTGCTCTTGCTAAGCTATATCCCCTACTCCCAAATGTTTAATTTTATTCCCTAAATTAAATGAAAAAAGTAAGGCAATACTGGAGTTAGCAATTTTCTATTTGAAACGTCTGATAATATAATCTAAAACTGATATATAACTGAATTTCCTTGCTAATGTATAGAAAAATTGAGCAGCTATTGCTTAAAATTTTGTATATGTGCATGAGATATCTTGAAATTGAAAACAAGTAAAATTTCCATTAAAATAATAATCATTTTATCCAACTGAAAAGTTAAAGCTTCATAAAATGCTATGTTAAAGCTTCTGCACCAGTGGGCTGGGAATTTAGCTCAGTGGCATGAGCACTTGCCTTGCAAGCACGTGGTTGTGAGTTCAATCCCCGGTACCCCCCCCCCCCCCAAAAAAAGCTTCTGCATCAGCGTGTGTTAAATTGTCTCTGTCAGGCACAGTCTTACTGCAATAGTCCGCAAGAGCATGCTGATATTTCCTCAGCAGAGATGCAGCTCCTGATGGTTCTTGTGGTAGATGCTAAGTGTCAAAAAGAATCTTGTTCAGATTACAGACTCATCATTAACTTTTTCAGAAATGAAAATGCAGTACTTGATTTCACATTACATGTGGACTCTTCCCATCTTCTCCTTTTTTGAGTTCATTATTTCTGTAAAGATTTATAGCAAGCTCCCAGACAGTATGGCTGGCTAAAGGAGGCTGAGGCCGCACCCTTCTCTTCCTCCATAGCCCTGGGACAAGGCATCTGGTGAGAGGAGCTGAGTCTGTGACCCTCTCTTCCTCCATTAACTGGAGATGGTACAGCTGGTGAGAGAAGTAGCCCAGAGACCTACAGGAATGCCAATGACATTATAGGACCCTGAATGATGTGTACATAATGGACAAGTGAAAATAGAGGCATGGAAGTATTCTGTGCAACACTGAATCCAGGACTCAGCAACTGGCCCTACATAAGGCATTCAGAACCAATCTAGGTATCTGGCCCCTCCCACTACACAACAGGACTGGTAATCAGCTCAGGAAAAATCTAGGAGTTGGTAATCAACCCCTTTCTCCATTTTTTTCTTTTTTTCCACTCTTCTTTGTTACTCTTTATTCTTTTTTGTTCTTTTTCCTTTTTTTCTCTTTCTTTTTTTCCCTCTTTTCTAAACAACCAGGGAGAACTCCAGTCACAGAAAACTAATCCCATCCCCCAAATCCAGAGACCAAATTCATATAATCCCTTGAATACTCCATCATTTTTTATTATCTACCTCCTTTTCTAGTTTCCCAAACCTTGTATGATCATCCTTTGTCCTCCAGCTTCTACTTCTTTTCCAGTTACCTTTGTTTTATACACTACCACCCCAAATTTCACCACCACAGAATAAAACCACTCTACCAAGTAGAAACACTATGCACACAAATTCCAAATTTATGATTGGTTCTGTTACATAACTATAGACTTTGCTGTTATGGTCTAAAGTACAAAATCAATAGTTACCACAGATTATCAGTTTCTAAGTTGTGCTTGATGCTATTGTTATTTACAACTTTAGCAAGAATGTGATGTCTTTTGTAATCAGCTATTCTCCCTTTTGAAGTAATACTGTGAATTTCTGGGGTAATAACCTCACCACAGTCCTAAACCAAAGGACTGGGCACTGAGCCAAACAAATACTAACATCCCACTCTTAATTAATTAGGAAGGTAGAGTCTTGGGACAGACACAAACCAAGAATCTCCTACACATAGAAGATATCCCTGAAGAAGAGACTTTTCCTAGGGAGGTCTTAATACTAGTAATGTAGCTATCTACTACAAAAACTCACAAGGATAATCACAGAAAACAAAATGAAAAATGTTTAAATTAAAAAAAATTTTTTTGAAATAGAAAATGACACAATGAAGAAGCAAAATGCAATCTCAGACCTCCAGCCTATCCACAACAAGTTCAGGAGATATTGACATAGAATAAATTAGAAGACACACACCTGAAATTTCTGAAATGAAGGTGAACCAAAGCACAGAAACAAATCCATGAGGGTATAGGGAACATAAGATCAGAAATAATCTCTTAAGTAAAAAAAGAAAAGTCAACATTTATAAAGGAATTGCTCAACAAATCTAGAATAGAGATAAAAAATAGATGATAGTAGCAAGAGGATGGAAACTGAATTATCAATATAAGAAAGAAATAGAATGCATGAAGTAGTTTCAAACGTATATCAGGAAATTAAAATTTCCATTGACAGCTGGCAAAACCACTTGAATGAAACTGCAGACTTTCAGACTTTGAAGACAGGATCATGGCTAGTGATCATGAAAGGAAAGCTCTCTTGACAATAACAAAAAATCAGGAAATAACAATTCTACAGCTACAAGATGATGCAAAGAAAGGTAATATAAGAATAATTGGTGTCAATGAAAAAGCAAGGATCAACACAAATGACATAAAAAAAACTATTTGCAGAAGTAATAGCAGAAAATTTCTTAAACAGGGGAAAAGAATCTGACATACAGATACCTGAGGCATATAGAACTCCAATTAGCCATATCCAAGGTAAATCTATACCCAGACATATAAAAATCAAGATCCGAGAAATTTAGCACAAGAACAGAATATTAAAATCTGTTAGAGAAAAGAAACAGATCATCTATATTGGAAAACCCATAAGAATCATGGCAGACTTCTCAACACAAACCCTCAAGTCAAGCAGAACATGGAATGAAGTATTTCAAGTCCTGAAAGAAAACAGCTTCCAACTCAGATTGATGTTTCCTGCAAAACTGTCTTTCAAAATTCCTAGACAAATAAGATATTTCCAATGCAAAGAACAACTGAAGAAATTCATGACCACTAAACCAACACTACAAAGGGTACTGAAAAATATTCCAGACAGATAAAAATGACCACAATTCTAAGAACAACAACAGACAGAAATCACTAAGCAGGGCAAAGCAATTAAACAGAGGGAAAATTAGGGAACCAACCGCATGAAAATCATAACAAAGATAAGCCAATACATAAAAGTTATAAGTATCCATGTAAATGGCCTTAGTTCACCAATCAAAAGAAATATCCTGGAAGAATGGATCAAGAAGTAAGATCCAACACTATACTGCATACAGGAAACATATTTAACTCAAAAGTAAATTCACAGACTAAAAGTCAAAGGATAGAAAATAACACCCCGCACAACAAAAATCCAGAAAAAAGCAGAGGTAGCTATTCTGTTTGCAGACAATATAAACTTCAAACCAAAAATGATCAAAAGAGAGAAAGAAGATGCCCAGGAAGTCTCCCAGAAAGCAGCATCTCAGGCTGTCTCTTTGGGACCCGAAAATCCCGGACCATAGAGTGGCCTGAGCTGTTTGGATCGAAAGTCTGCGCAGACCTGCATCTCAGCGCGACTCTTTGGGACTGGTAAGCACGCCCTTCATCTGCAGGGAACTGCCTGGAGATTGGCATCTGGGCCAGGTCTGTTTGGCCCCTTAGCCCTGCCCTTCACGCCCAGGAAGTCTCCCAGAAAGCAGCATCTCAGCCTGTCTCTTTGGGACCCGAAACTCTCGGACCCGCAGAGTGGCCCAGGCTGTTTGGATTGGGAATATTGTGGAGACTGGCATCTTGGCCAGGTCTGTTTGGGATCGGGGACTTTTCAGAAACCAACATTCTGGCCTGACTCTTTGGGACCTGCAGGCCCTTCACTCGCAGGGAACCTCCTGGAGACCTGCCTGGGACAAGGCACGGAGGCCTGGACTGCCTGAGATTCCACAGGCTCTGGGGTGGCCACACCCAGCATTCGCCTTGCAACTTAGGGAGCCAGGAGCCCACAGAGGGG
>PVJX010042071.1:0-14348 GCA_004027295.1 Dolichotis patagonum
GTGTTATCCTGTTTTGTTTGACTATATCATACGTGATTATATGAACAGCTGTTTTGAAGAAAACATTATGACAGCTATTGCTGATTTAATATTATCCTTCTTAGAAGTCCTACCATGCTTTTTTTGTTCTACTACCGTTGGTTCTATCTACCACATTGTGTCTTATTGGAATTTGAATATGTGTGATAGTTCAAACACATTTTTTTCTTTTTTATCAAAAAGGAGATATTATAGTACCCATTGATCATTTTCTGTTATTTGGTTCAGAAAGCCCTGGAATTCTTTCACTCTATGCATGGCTTTATACTATTGTGTTATGTTTGATATTATTGTATTTGAAACTATGCTCAACTATAGCAGAGTAAGAGATATGGTGTTAGATACTGTTGATGTCCAGTTGACTTCATGTAAAGTACTGTGTTGCCTATATTGTCCTGTTCTGATCTGCTCTGTACTGCCCCCTTTTGTTTTATTCTCTTTCAAATAAAAAAATAAAAAATAAAAAAAATAAAAATCTCTGCACAACAAGGCATATAACTAACATTCTCCCTACCTAATGGGAAAAAATATTTTCCAATTACTCTATTGTTAGAGGATTAATATCTAGAATACATAAAGAACTAAAAAAACTTGACATCAAAAAATCAAACATTTCAATCCATAAATGAGTAACTGAATTGAATGGACACTCCTCAAAAGAAGAATTACCAATTGTCAATAAGTTTACTTTAAAAATACTCAACATCTTCACCCATTAAAGAATGTAGTTTTACAAAAGAAAACTACATTGAGGCCAGGCATAGTGGTAAACAACTGTGATCCCATCACTCAGGAGGTTAAGGAAGGAGGATTCCCACAAGTTTAAGACCAGCATGGGCTACATGGTGAGTTCAGGACCAGCCTTTACTATATAGCAAGAACTTGTCTGAAAAAAAACAAAACAAAACAAAACTACTTCAAGGTCCCATATCAACCAAATTAGGATAATTATCATGGAGAATACAACCAACACTGGTAAGGATCAGGGCAGGGACTCCTCTATACTGATGATGGTGATGTACATTTTGTACAATCACTGTGGAAATTAACCAGCATACAAATTTTCAGTTTCCTAAAAAATGAAAACAAAACCACTATTATGGCCCAGGGATATCTGCTTACACCTGTTTATTGTGACATGATTTACTACAGCCAAGATAAGAAACCAAGCTAGCTGCCTATCAATAAATCAATGTCAAAACTTTGTGGTGTATATATACAATGAAATATTATTCAGCAATACAGATGAATGAAACCTTCTCATTTATGGGAAAATGGATGGGACTGGAAAGCATAATAGTAAATGAGACAAATCTCATTGAGAAAGCAAATATTTTGTGTTTTGCCTTATTTATGGACTCTAAAAACAATAACATACAAGTAGAAATAAGGGTATTTTTAGAAAAAATGAATGGAATAAGGAGGAGGGGGAGAGGTATGTAAGAGAAGGCAGTGGGAGAATTGACAAAGAATCATTAATATTATCAGTAAGCGACCACGATGTTGACATAAATGTACTGAGGTAAAAAGTTGTCCATTGCATTCCACTCAAAGAAACAAGTGGTTATAAAGCATTTCATATGTTATTGCCAACTTTTTTATTTTCAAAAATATATTACATATAGAGATGTGAAGAAATCACCCAAAATAGTATTCACACAACAGTTTTAATCTGCCTCTTGGAGTGACATGCTAAGCACATTTTTCTTTTTGTTAAGAGTATCATATGATTGTGCTACTATAAAAATGTTTCCTAACAGATGAAATTAAGAATATATATATATATATATATATATATATATATATATATATATGATGTTAGGAATGCCAATTAGCTTGATTTTGATTTTAGAAATCATTTCACAACATATGCGTATCTCCAATCACCATGTTGTATACCCTAAACATGTATGATTGTATTTGTAACATACTCAATAAAAAACCATTTATCAGAACCATCTGCCATGCTCATCCCAATTCACTCAAAATACCAGAACTCAGTCTAGAGCTTTAGTTAAGGAATCTCACTTGTTAGGGTCACGTACAGAGAGCAGAGTAGAGATCAAATTGAAAGGGAGTCAAGAAAAAGGAAGATCTAAATTATTAGATATATAATAAAATCAATACAAGTCCAAGAAAACCTGGTTTGGTTCCTATACAAGGATCCACTGTCCCCTGAACAGTCCATAGCATGCATTTTTAAAACCAGCTAAATCTACATAGAATGGTTATAACCCATCCAGCTTAAAAAATTAATCTATGAGTCACAGTGATAAGAAAAAGAAGAATGAAATTTTCAAGAAAAAATTTAATCTGGAGATACTATACCACCCAACCCAGGCTCAGAACAGACTGGGTCAGAAGGAAGGAGTGTGCCTAGAGTGCGAAGGAAATTGGGTGCATTTGTGGAAGAGGAAGTGAACGAAGGCAGGGAACCAGGAAAGAGCTGAAACATTGGGAAGCGGCATCTCCCTTCATTATTCCTCAGTCCTTGATGTCAAATCCCAACAGGTACCACTTGTTCTGGATGATTTTCAGAGAAGGGAGCATTTGCCTCTTTCTTTCCCAAGTACACATTTATAAGCATGTCTATTCATTTTTGATGGTCATTTTTGGATTGGCTCTGAAATGACCAAACACTTCTCAGAAGAAGAAGTAGAAATAGCAAATAAATACGTGAAAAAAGTGTTTGACTTACACACAGTTTTTTTTTAAATCCAAGTAGCTATTATTTCAAACAAAATATACACACCACTCAGCCCCTCCAATCTATTTGCAAGATTTATAAGCTTGACCTGAATCCCTGAGTTCCCTACCCTTGGCAATAAGAAAACACCTGTGACTTCTTGGGGACTGGGCAGAGCATCATTTGCTTTCCTTATAGACTCTTCTCCTCTTCCTGCTGTTTCTATTTAGTGCTACAGTGATGTGAAAACATTGCCTTCCTGATTTTCAAGACTCAGTACATTTTCACAAATTATTTGCTAACTATTAGGCAAATATAAAAGTTCAAATTCAAAAGTTCTCCTCTCTAGAAAATTCTTTCTGATATTCCTCTATAGGAAAATTTTTTCTTATCCCTTCACCCAGAGTTCTCAGGCTCCTACCATCTTGCAGGCTCCTTTCTTTGTCTTTGTCATAGTTAATTCTATATGTCAACTTGAGAGGGACTCAGGGTACCCAGATATTTAATAAAACATTTGGTGTGTGTCTGTGATGAGATTAGCAGATGAGATTAACATTTGAATTGCATAAACCAGAGCTGAGAGACTAAATAGGTCCAGAGTGACCAAAAAACACTTCGTTTTCTCTTATCTACTGAAAGGTCATCAGTTTCAGACATCAGTCTCTTCCTGCTTTAGAAGTCAGACTTGTTCTTACACCATGGGATCTCCTGATTCCTTTGGATTATAGATGTTGGGACTTCTCATCTTCTATAATCCATATGAGACAACTCTGTAAAATAAAAGTATGTGTGCAAGTGTCTATGTATGTGCTGACAAAAATGCATTTAAAATACAAAATATAAGTGTTTCCTAGCTATTAATGAGAAATATAGATATTCAACTAGTTACATTTTTCTGAAATACACTCAGTAATAAATGACCTCCATTTCCCATCTCACTCCCTTTTTCTTTCCATGCTTCTTGGAATAAAAGAACAATAATCAAATAAAATTCATACACTATTTCTCCTCAAAGCAGTTTAGCCATCTGTCTTGGCTACCCAGGCTCCTTCCATCCCTATATAACCATCTATCTCCAAATAGCACAGTAGTTGTTTTCCTGACACAGGCAGAGCCTTTAAATTTCCCTCTCTCATAGGCACTCTTCTCTCAGTTATTGGAAGCTCATTTCCATTGCAGAACATATACAGAAGTACCCTTTTTCAGCCTCCTTCCTCCGGAGGCTGGGACACCTCAGCAAGCCCCACAGTCCTAGTCAAATCATCAAATTCATTTTCTGCCAGCCAGTAGAGAGCAGAACCCTAAGAAATTAAGACACAGGTATCTGTAAAATAAGACAAGGACTGGCCTGCTAGGACAAACTGAGGAAGCAAAAAACCTCAAGCAGATCCTAAGTGGGATGTGAGAAAAATAAAGTTACTCCAGCATTTGCAAGTTGCTGCTCCCTACCCCTAGTGCTACACAGAGAAAGTTGAAGTCTTGATTCTTTAGCCGATAGGTATTTCCACTGTGAAACCAAGCAGCACTGTCACTCATAAAGAAATTCAGACTATAAAGCAAGGTTTGGCTATACATGGTAGAAAACATGTTTTGATGAAATATGCATAAAGTATTTCTATAATATTTCTGTTAAATGTATTTTACTCTATAATCTACAAATAAAAGTACAAATGAAATAAAATGGTATGTTGGAGAAGCCAGAGCCTCTTAGATTTATCTGAGAAGTTTTGGAGGTTATTGTGTTTATATTTCCTTTTTAGTATTTTTAATAATCTGTATCATAAGCCACCTTAACAGCTCTCCCTTGGATCTGCTTTTATTGTACTTATTCTAAATACTAAAAGATGAATGGGCAAAATAAGTCTCATATTGTGAGAAAAATGGATTGATAGATAAATGTAGGCATTAAAATATAATGTAATATTGTAAGTCACAATGTACTTACTAATTTTTTTATTCCCTTTTGTTCCCCAAGCCACATACTAGGAGATTGGGCTGAGTCGGGTGAATGAACATACCCTCTCCACGGGACTTCTCAAGAAACCACAACCCACAGTCAATATCCCAATGGTATTAGTGCTTTACAATTCCTTACTTACTCCTACCTTGCATTTAGAGTTATCTAATTTCTCAGGAACTAAGCATCCCAAATTGAGTGCCCAGGGTGAAAATTTTGGAGGAAGATGAAAATAACAAAAAGAATATATTACATTTGTATTCATTCAGGAAATATTTGGAATGCTTACAATGGACCTACCAAATCATTAAGTATTACAGCTAGAATTATTGATTATAAAACAGCTGGGGATCAAGAGAAGAGGGAGAAGAAGAAGACATAAAAAGAATTAACAAAAAAGAATACTGATTATAAAATAGTTATGTTTCTTTTCTTCACTTAATTTACATTTTAGAAAAACAAATGTGACCCTTAGAAGTGCTGTACTTAAGTGATAACGGGAACACTTCAGAAGGTATACGTGGACATTGTAAGAGAGAGAGTTTTAGCAGCTAGAATCACTTCACCCAACAAGTTTCTTATTTCAAAAGCATCCTCCCCACAAATCCATTTGTTCTAGGAACTGCTTGAACAACCACCTATATATTTGATACACTAGTCAAGAGGAAGAATTCAGTGAAGGAGAATTAGGCCATCCACACTCAGGATTGAATGCCATGTAATTACATGAATGATTTCAAAGATGAAGTTGTGGTTAAGCTGGTGAGAGCCATCATCCCTGATTCTGAGAAGCTATTTGACATTTTAATGACATGTCAAAATATTGAGCAAGAGTGAATTATCAATAATAACCACTCTTGTAGTGCTTCCCAGGAGGCAGATGGACTGGTATACTACATTATGAACATGAAGGAAATGGCAGAGAAGCTAGGAAATTGTAAGTGCTGAAGAATCATCTTTGCTAGGAAATTTAGACAAAACACTAAGTGGGCAGAAGTCTTTGTTTCCAGTAAGAAAAGTAAAAGGAATGTATTCCACTGTGCTAATGGGAGAAGTATGTCCTGGATCCTGGATCCAGGTTACACTAGGTTATACCAGGTTAAAGTTATCGGTAATCACTACAGTGTGTAAAAAGAATTTCTTATTTGCCTAGAGTTTCTCTTAAACTTTAAAAAAGAAAAAAAGATTCTATGCTCACCATTACTTCTGTCACTCTTGCACCTTTCTTTCCTGGGTTCAGTGCTCCCAGCCTCATCTTCACTACCTTGGATCTACTCCTGCCTACTTTCTGCCATTATTTATATGAACAGCTTAGCTATATCCTTTGCAATTTCTCCTGCCTCCTCACTAATGCCTATTACTCTAACATTGTTTCTCTGGCATCATCTTGTAGCTGTTCAATTGTAATTTCATGCTGCTTTGTTGTTTTTATAAGTTCTACCCTTTCAAAATTGCTATCTGCGATCCTGTCCTCAAGGTCTGAAATTCTATCCTCAGCTTCATTTAAACAGCTTTGTAGGCTTTCAATACAATTTTTTATTTCTTGCATAATTTTTGATTTGTTTCTTACATTCTGCTTGTTTTCTGCCTTGTTCATTCAAAGTTTCAATCAATTTCCCATGCTCCTGTAGTTTCTTATCTATTTCTTCTCTGGCTATGTTGACAGCTCATTTAGTAAGGTTGTTACTTTTGTCTTTACATAAGACATTATTTCTAATTTGAGTTCCTCTATAGCTTCATGGATTTGTTTCTTTGCTTCATTTGCTATCTTTTCAGAGATTTCTGGTGTATAAATTTTAGGGTCCTCTATTTCATTATCGCCTGAACTTGCCCCTGATGGACTAGATGTTCGGGATTGCAATTCACTTTTTCATTTAATCATTTTCCCCTTTTGGGTGAATTTCTGGTCTTTCTATTCTAATAGTCACAGTGTTCTGCAGTGAGTGTTTCAGGGTTCTACTGTGTGGTTGATGTTTGTCAAATTGCTGGCTACCACAATAAAAAGGAGATCCAGTCTTCAGAATTCCTCCCACTGTGCCTGTTGGGTGAGTCCTATATTCTTTCTGGGCTAACTAGCCCAGAAGTCTTGATGTAGGGCAACTCTTAGTTCCTGCTGTTGTTATATCTTCAGGTTGTTGCAGGTCACCAGGTCTCCCTGGCAACAGTGTTTATGTCAGCTGAGGCCCTACTGTGTCACTGGGGGTCTCATAAATTCTTTTAATTTCCTCTAATTTGGGCAGGGTGATATTGGCGCACTCCTCATCCTCAACCGATGTTCTCTGTGTGGGGGAGGGGCTTACCCACTCTCTTGCCAGGTTAGCCAAGATCTTACCATTGGAGGGAGTTTTACTTCTGCTCCTATTTACCCACTGCAGACCTTTATTTTATGGGGAAACTCACCACACTGACTGAAGCCTGATGAGGTCTTCTGTTTGGGTGAGGGGTTCCTGAGCCTCTCATCCAGCCAGCATGGTAGTCCACTGTAGTCCAATGTTCCCTGTGGAATGGCGGGTCTAACAGGCAGTGGTCTAGTGGTCACAGGCATCTCAGGCTTTTGGAAGGCTTCCTAGATGTTCCTGGAGGAGGGAGGGACAGCAGCAGCAGTCCCAAGCACTGCAGGCCCTCTGCCACTGGTCCCCACAATGTTTCCTGTGGGCATATGGCAGGCGTAGCACTCCCGAGCAGCCCCGGCTCTCAGCAGGTCCCCGCAATGTTCCCAGTCCCAAGCAGCTCAGGCTGAGCTGCTGGTTTCTGCGATGTTCTCAGTCCTGAACAGCCCAGGCTGAGCTGCTGGTCTCTGCGAGATTCCCTGACCTGAATGAATAAATTTCATAGACCACTAAAATTGTGGAGACCTTAATGGAAGCACTTCTACATTGGTGTAAGACTATCTGGAAATAATGTTTTCAAATATCTCCTTTTAAAAGGACATAGAAATTTTTCCTGTTCATACTAATAATATAAATAAAATTGAAAACTTCTTGAAACATCAATATGTTTATATTCAATTTATACCATAAAACAACCATTATAAAGAAGAATATTTACATGAATATTTATCCAACAATGTAAAAATAAAATTATACTACAAATCCTCTATGATTGGCATAAAATATGAAATAACTGGACTTAACATCTTAAGACATGAATGAGCTCCAGACACCAGGGCTATCATTCTTTATGAACAATTCTAGGCAGAAAAGTTATGTTTACAGTGCAGCTTTAAATTAGTTAAACAGCACACTCCCAAAAAAGGTATTAAAGGCACCTCCCATGAAATGAAACTATGAGAACAGCATGAGAACAGCATTTCATCAAGACTCATGACCATTCTTATAAGTTCCATTTATTTGCACTGCTAAAAGCAAATACACTAGTATAAACAAATATATTTATATTTTAAATCAACTCATATATCTAATAAAAAGGGTTCTGTCATTTAATATTCAATATGTGTGGAAGGCTAGTGTTTTACACATAGCTAGTTTAGTGAGCACAGCCTAGGTCTACAAAGATCCTACACTTAAGGCAGTATAAATACAACAATACCTCCAGTTTACCAATCTGTTATGTATGGGTAGATAAGCTATCCTTTATCTTTCCTATGAGCTAGTATAAATATGTCAAAATATAATCAGTACAAGTGTTCAGGAATAACTACTGAATTTATTGCTTTTTTCAATAAATTCCCTTTTAAGAAACAAACTCTTTCTTTCACAATTAACCATAAAGATTCTCAGAAAGTATTCTTCATAAGGACAACATGTTAATTTAAATTCACTTAAGTAGTAACTGGTATTCGATCCACTCCTTGGAATATGTTTTGATAAGACAGTATAAGAGGAACTCTTTAATATCTTCTTTCAATGTCTGGTTGTTGTTGCTGTTGTTGCTATTGTTATTATTAGCAAAACAAGAATACAGAGTGTTGTGTTGCTCCCTCAAAAAAGTTATAGAATAAAGTCAACCACTGTAGAATTTCTGTTGGTGCAATCTTCACTATTAGTGGAAGTAGATTGATAAAATATGACAAAAAGGGAAAATCAAAGTAATATGTTGGAGACCACTACAAAGAGGCTCTAAGCAGGATTTAAAATTAACTGGTTGTCTTTCTACATTTATCTGTGAGTCTGTCATAGGCCTACGCCCCTTGCCTGATGATGAGAACTGATTCTTAATAAGTGAACCTCTATGAATTACTGGTACTGGCTGAGGCCTAGAGTAGCCTGTGAGCCAGAGATACCTCAAAAGGCAAGACAGCGCCACAGCTGTGAACACTTGGTTCAAACATCAGTTAAGTAGATAGTGACTACAGCTGCAGGAATTACTCCTACAGTTTCACTCTTACCATGTCATCATGAAGAAAAGATGGTTCTCCTAAATTGAAATGATTTATTACTTGGAGACATCCTTGAAATGACTCCCAAGATCCTGCTCATTGCCTGTGCTTTCCTCAGTTTCCCTGCCCTTTGTTTTGGACCTAATACAAATGGATGGTCCAGAGAAGTCTTTGCCTTAGCCCTTAGAGTCTCGAACTCAGCTAAAGGGTTTTGATCCTCTTAGAGTCCTAAAATCATACCACTTGTCTCATCTATTTAAGCCTTAGCTGTATACTCATTTGGAGACTAGGGATCTAAGTCAGGATCCAACAGCAATACATGAATGAGTACTTCATTAAGTATAGAAATTTTAAGAGTACTACTTTAGACTTTTTTCTCCTGAAAAACAAAAGAGTTTTTGTGCATGGAAATCAATATATATCTCTTACATAAAAGATTAGAATACAGTTCTCACAGTTTTAAAGTCGCACATAAAACATTTCACAGCAATGAAAAGGAGAGCAAGAATTTCCACTAAACCCCATATCTAAATAAAAATTTATATAAACAGGAAACTGTGAAAAATACTATCAAAATCATTTTTACATACCTTATCATTTTATATGAAACTGGCAAGCATAATATTATTTACTGAAATAAATAGAAAATGTAATCATAATTTTATTTAAGGCTTTTAACATTATTAAACTGCTAAGGAGTCTATATCCAAGCACAGTTGACATAGCTATAGATAAAATCACTCCCCAACTCAGGGAATGTGCTATAAACTTTTGAGTCCCTCAGTCTCCTTACAGCTGTTATTTGATAATAAAGAGATTGGACTTTCCATACTGCAAAGTAACAAACGGTCACCATAGGGAGGAGAATACACCTTAGGATCCTAAGCACCAATCTGGAATCCATTTTTAACAATGACACCATAAAGGGGTGGAAGTTACTCTTCCAGGTCAGCTCTAGAAGCCAAACAGATTGGACACTACCCAACACTTTGGCTATGTTGGGAGTCACTTGTTTTCTATAGGCTGACCAATGAACTTTAAGAACAAATGAACTTCTAAGTCGGGGTCTTGTATATCATTTCAAATGAAACTCTATTAAATGTGAATTATTTTTAAGGATTCCAAAATTTGCAACATTTTCCAAGATAGATCAAGAAAAACATCAAAATACTAAGTCAAGCACAGTACAAGAGTCCCATGAAACAAATTAGATCAACCTCTTATTTATAATACAAGCTACATGAGGATATTCACAGAGATCCCACCTAACTTTTATCCAAGACCATTGGACAAGCCCGCTGGAGAATGCTTCTGACTGTCAATCCCTTCTTACCACTTCTGTACAGCTTGAAGTAGCCAAAATAGTCATCATCTCTTTTCTTTAATGGCAGTTAGGGTTGCATCTTCAGGAATGGTGGGGAATGTAACAGAAGTGAGAGAAGAGTTAAGATTCTATTAGGCAATAAGGGACAGAGGTCCCAAAATGGAGACTGGTTGAAGCACAATGACCCAGGAATCTTACAAAAACATCTTCTAGGTGTTCTTGTCCGAGACCTCCACAGAGCGTGATCATGCAGGTCAGTGGCTCAAGGCTATATCTGCGTGGGCATTGTATGAACCTTAAAAAGTATGAAATCTCCTATGAAATACACACTGCATTGCTTACAACATGGCTCAAGTTCCTTTCTAACCCCCTTAAAAACTCCTGCACAAGAGGCCCTCATGGTTATACTGCCCAGAGCTCCCTCCTGGCTAGTGGGAGATTTACTTCCTTGCCTTTGTATCTTTTAAATAAATTTGCTTGTACTCTATCTCCTCTGTCCATGATTTCATTACTCATCATTGTGAGACAACACTGGCATTCCATAAGTATTATAAACACAAGTGATTTTTAGAAACATGGACTACTAGAATTTTAACAAATTTTGTTCAGGTGACTAGATACAACCTGAGTAATTAAACAAAATCATTAACTTTACTCCAATAAATTTTAATGTAGTTGGTTATGGGCTCAATTTTGTGCTGTTCTCACACCTTCTCTGTAGAGCTGGAGGATGAAATCCCACATTTCTAGTTTTCTCACTGGTGCATTTTTTGGGCACAGATGATGAGACAGGTGCAAACAAAATTGTCCAAGGGACCACTGGCTACTCTCACAGTTCTTCTGTCTGGAATGTAATGGTCAGTCACCACCAAAGGGAGCTAACCACAAGTAAAACTTGCAAAGATTCAGCTTCCACAGTTGGAACCTGTAGCCCCTGGTCAGTTAGCCACAGGGTTTTTGGAACTAAGATATCTGTGAACTGCTATGGAAAAACAAATTCCCTAAAATAGTAAAGAAATTATGAAGCAAGAGACTCATGAGAAGGGCATTTGCTTTTCCATATAGTGAAATTTATTTCATCTATTAAAATGCATATATAAAAATGATTAACGTTTTAAAATGGCTAATATTATGTGTTCTTACCATTTAAAAAATCTCTTCTGATCACACATAACTCTTAAGAATTGTGTTAGGGGGCTGGGGGTTTGGCTCAGTGGTGTAAGTCCCTGCTTAGCAAGCATTAGGTCATGTGTTCGATCCCCGGCACAAAAAAAAAAAAAGAAAAAAAAGAATTGTGTTAGCCAATTTTAGGGAGTTGATTTTGAGATTTGCTATCTCACCTAAGAGACTTACAGAGGTAGGCCAAAACTAATATGGTAGTTCCAGGAAATGGGCATCTTGATGGGCATTCTGATGAGAATAACTGCACAAATGTGACCTCCTTCATCAATCTGTCCCCACTTCAAAGAAATATGTGAAAGATCCACCCAACACGTCCATTTGTGCTTCACTCACTAGATCTTAATCACTTTACTAAACTTATCTGAATAAGAGGGAAAAAATATAATTTTCTAGCTGCTTTCATTGCTATTCCAGGTAAAATGGGGCTCTCTTAGTAAGAATATAAGGAAGATAAGATATTGGGTAGGCAACTAAAAGTCTGTTATGACACAGTAGCAAATATAGCATTGTATTAACACAGAAACAGAAAAACAACTGGGTTTGACAGAGAAGAAGTCTCAAAATAAGTGTAAATATATATATATATATATATATATATATATATATATATATATATGGAAATTCAATATAAGATAAATATCAGCATAATGGACAAAGATATTTAACACATAAATGCTGCTGGCATATTATCCTCTCTGTTAAAAAACAATGCTAAATACATACCTTATGTAAATATAAAAATATATTAGTAATTGATTCAAGTGTAAAAAACATGAAGAAAATTTAGAAAATAGATCATTTTAGGGTGGATAGAGAGCCTTCCCAGGCAGAACAAGAAATTCATACTCTACATAATTTGAGTATGTGAAAATGGAAAGTTTATATGAAAAAGGAGGTTACAAAGATAAAACAATAGATTCAAAAAATGCATTTGTAGCACATTTTTCTCACATACCCAAATATACCTAACATACCCAAAGCACCTATAAATAATTTTTTAAAATCACAAACAATTCTACACAAAAATAGGCAAAGGACTAAAAACTGGAAATTTGTGGGAAAAAAAAGGCAAGTGGGCAAAAAAATAAATAAATAAAAAATGCATGCAGAAAGAAATCACAACAAAAAATAGATGTGAAGGAAACAAAATTTGAGGAAATGAGATACATCCTCCTTCTCACTCAGATTAGTCCTAACTAAAGAGTATAAAATCATTTGCAATTAGTGAGGCAATTATCAAAGTAGGTGCTATATTATTGCTATATTACTTTTACAAAGTACTATAATGTAGAAAAATCAATTAAAATTTAACATGCGAAAACTCCTGGACCCATAGAGTGGCCTGGGCTGTTTGGATTGAAAATCTGTGCAGACCTGCATCTCAGGGGGACTCTTTGGGGCTGGTAGGCCTGCCCTTCATCCACAAGGAACTGCCTGGAGATCAGCATCTGGGCCAGGTCTGTTTGAGCCCGTAGGCCCGCCCTTCACCCCCAGGAAGTCTCCCAGAAAGCAGCACCTCAGGCTGTCTTTTTGTGACCCGAAACTCTCAGACCCATAGAGTGACCTGGGCTGTTTGGATCGAAAGTCTGTGCAGACCTGCATCTCGGCGCAACTCTTTGGGACTGGTAAGCACGCCCTTCATCCACAGGGAACTGCCTGGAGATCAGCATCTGAGCCAGGTCTGTTTGGGCCCGTAGCCCCACGCTTCACCCCCAGGAAGTCTCCCAGAAAGCAGCATCTCAGGCTGTCTCTTTGGGACCCGAAACTCTCAGACCCGCAGAGTGGCCCGGGCTGTTTGGATTGGGAATATTGTGGAGACTGGCATCTTGGCCAGGTCTGTTTGGGACCGGGAACTTTTCAGAAACCAACATTCAAGCCTGACTCTTTGGGACCAGTAGGCCCTTCACTCGAAGGGAACTTCCTGGAGACCTGCCTGGGACAAGGCACGGAGGCCTGGCCTGCCTGAGATTCCACAGGCTCCAGGGTGGCCACACCCAGCATTTGCCTTAAAACTTAGGGAGCCAGGAGCCCACAGAGGGGAGTTAGGACCCTGTGAGGAAGCCAGGAGCCTGTGGGGGAGCCACTGCCCCTCCAGGAACTGAGGGTGTAACAGGTAATTTGGCACATAAGCAGCGAAAGCTTTGGAACACCGCTCAAAGTAAGGAAATACAGAAAAATGACAAAAGGCAAGACCAAAAGGCAGGCTCAAAGCCCTAGCCCAACCCAACAAAGCTTAGAAGCTGTGTACATAAAAGTAAAAAGAAGCCACACACCTGAAATATCTGAAACGATATCAAATGAAATAAATATGCAAATAGGGAAAGCTATGGAGAAATTCAAACCAGAAATAATTTGCCCAGGTAAAAGAAGAATTGATAAAAACAGTGAAAGAAATAGTGAATGCAACTAGTGAAAACACAGCTAAAAAATTAGAGGAACAAAGCAAACAGATAGAATCCCTCAAAGAACAATATAAGAAACAAACAGAATGCATAAAGCAGATTCAAAGAGACATACAGGAAATCAAAAATTCTATTGAAAGCTGGAAAAACCGCCTTAGTGAAAGTGAAGACAGAATTTCAGACATCGAAGATAAGATTGCAGCCAGTGAGCAGGAAAGAGAAGATCTTTTAAAAATAACAAAGAATCAGGAAATAACAATTCAACACCTGCAAGATGATGCAAAGAAAAATAACATAAGATTAATAGGGATAAATGAAAAAGAAGGGAACAGCCCAAATGATATCAAGAGGATATTTACAGAAGTAATAGCTGAAAACTTCCCAAACATGAGAAGAGAAACAGACATCTGGATAAGTGA
>PVJX010042072.1:0-14285 GCA_004027295.1 Dolichotis patagonum
AGATCTAAAATGTCTTTCAAGGACTCATGTGTTTGGAAGGGGCTGTGTCATGGGGTCCTAGCTGACTTCCTGTTAGGAGGTAGGCATGGTGGATGTGCCAGGTCACTGGGGCTGTGACTTGGAAGGGTGTATTCTTGCCCCCAGCTCCTCTCTTCTCTGTCTTTCCTTCCTGGCTTCCATGGACTGAGCACCTTTCCCTCTCCCATTGCCTTCTGCCATCCTGTTTCTGCCCTAGACTGGAACTGTGAGCTGAAATGTTTCTTTCCTCCTTTAAATTGTGGGATGTCAGATATTTTATCCCAGTGATAGGGAAGTGATTAATGCGCATACACACTAAGTTAATAAATCAATGAATAAAATAAATTTTGTGTGTGTGAAAATTCACATATTTTACTCTTGTGCTTCTGCAAGATAAAAAGAAATCCCTATAGGAAATGTAGCAGAATAAAAATCTTGCATGTCTCTTCAAAACATTTTTCCTGATTTAATTTCAGTTTTCTTAATGATATAGGACCTCTTATCACTTCTTGTAGTCATTTTGAAATTGTTTATTTAAAACTTTTTAGACAGCTTTAAGCCAAGCACTGAAAGTATTAGCTTTCCACCCTTGTGGCCAAAATACATGATACACAACTGAAACGAGGGGAGGTTCGCTCGGCTCAAGGTTTCATAAATTTTATTCCATGGTCAGCTGAATCCAAAGCAGAAACAATGGCTGAAGGATATAGGGGAAATGATGCTTGCTTCATGGCCTCTGGGAAACATGCAGCAAAAGATGACCAGAGAGAGACTAGAAACCAAATATCATCCCCAAGTTTGTGCCCGCAAATGCTCACTTACTCCAGTTAGGCTCTGCATCCTAACTGTCAGTTCAGCTGTGAACCTATGAATAGGTAACTCATTGGTGAGGTTAGTACCCTCACAAGTCAGTCACCTCTCTAGGAGTCTCTTAATTCACTCAAGATGGCAGTGGAGATGAACCAGCAGAGTGGAGAAATGACAAAATAGACTGGAACATTCCTCTCCACATCTGGTTTGTATCCTGAATGAGAAAATAAAGCAGGTTTTAGTAATAGTATGTGAAACCACCAGAGATTCTTAACTAGAAGAGTCTTCACAAACAAGGCTAAAACCCAGATATAAACCAAATGTGTGTAGAGGATGATTTGGGGGTAACATCAACAAGATTGCTGGAGACTGGGGAAGGTGGAGGGAAAGGTGGAAGGAGGTGAGATAATGAGTGTCAAACAAAATTAGATAGAAACAATAAGTAAGTACGAAGAAAGCAGCAGGAAGAGGACAGTCTCTTTGATAAGCAGCACTAGGGATACTGGACTTCTACTTGCAGAAGAACGAAACTAGACCCTCACCATATGCCATATATGAAAATCAACTGAAAATGTATTAAAGTTTTAGAGTTCAAAACTGTAAAACTATTAGAGGTAAACAGAAATCTTTTTACAAAATCCTTCTGGGAAATGGTAATAAAGGCAAAGCTAGACACATGGAATAGCATCAAAATCAAAAGCTTCCTCACAGCTAAAGAAAAAAAAGTGAAGATACGCTCACAGGATGGGAAAAATGTTTGAGAACTATACATGTGATAAAGGACTGATATCCAAAATATATAAAGAACTCAGCTGAAGAGCAAGAAAATAACCCAATTAAATATGGGCAAATGACCAGAAGAAACATTTCTCAAAAGATATAAAAACTTATACAAGGATGAAAAAAATGTTCAGAGTCTTGAATCAGGCAAATACAAAGTGAAACCACAGGCAGACATCATCTCACAATTGATAATGGCTTTGGTAAAAAAAAAAGGTGTTGAAGAGGATGCAGTTGAAGGTAAATCAGCACAGTCGTTATTGAAAATGATACAGAGGTTCCTCAAGAAACTAAAAATAGAACTACTACGTGATGCAGTAACCCTACCTCTGGGCATATAACCATGGAACCAAATCCATATGGCAAAGGGATAGTTGTGTCTCACATTCATTATAGCATTATTCACAATAACCCAGCTTTGGATCATATTTAAGTGTCATCAATGGATAAGTGAGTTTGTAACAAAATGGATAGATCTGAAGCACCTTATACTAAAGGAAATAAGGGGATCACAGCAAAAAAATACATAATCTCATGCATATGAAATCTACCAAAGCTGAACTTACTGAAATAGAGTAGCACATGGCTACCGAGGCTGGGTGCAGAAGTGAGGAGAAAATGGGAAACTGTTAAAGGATTTAAATTTACAGATAGGTAGAACAGGTTGGAAGATCTATTGCACAATAGAGTGGGTACACTTAATGACCCTGTATTCTACAGCTTTCAAAGTAACTAAGAGAACTACACTTCAAATGGCTCCAAAATAGAGGTTAGCAAGGTAACAGATATGTTGATTACTTTGATTGAATCATGCAGCATTGTATGTATCAAAACTCAGTCACTCCCATAAATGTATACAATTATTATTTTCAATATAAATAATACTGTTAATAAATTTTAAAAGCAGATTATCTAAATCGGACTACACAGTCCTCAGGCAAGGTTCCCTGAACACCACTTTTCTGCAGCTGACATTTTGAGAGTGATGAGCTGGCAGTGAGTTCAAGGTTTCGCTTGCCAGTAGTTGATGCTCTTCACTGTGGCTAGATCAAGGACGTGACGGTACTTCTGCCTGAGCAGCATCAGGAGATTGGAGAAGATAATCCACAGGATCAGGATGTCATCTTCAACAATATGTATAGCGGCTTCACATTCAATGATGAATCCTCCTGGAGGGTTTAAAATAAATTCAATTCACAGGAAAAGCTGCCTGAGAAAATTTCTGAAAATGTAACCACTTTTTGAAAGCTTTATAAAATTTCATTCTTCATTTATGTCTGCTTTCCAGCTTTCTAATATTTCTGGAACATGTAAAATATATTTTAAAAATATCTTCCCAATGTTTCTTAAAAGCCATATGGACCCCAGAGATACCAACCTTCCTTTAGGAGTGCTGTCATCTGCTCACCTGTGATGTCACACGATAATCAGAGGGTATCCGAGTCCTAACAGAGGCCAGTGCTATCTCCTGCACAGCAGGAATACCTTTTGAAATTCACTTTCAAGTTTAAATGACTGTATCACATGTATTTCAGTTGCATAACTGAAGAGAAAACCAGCTGTATTTTTCATAGTTCTTTTCCCTTTGTCTCACCATGAAAGATTGTCTCCATGTAGAGAGTGTAAAATTGACAACTGTAGAGGAAATTTAAGTAGAGATATTAACTTATTTGTGATCAACACTCCAGAAGTATAAAACTAACAAGGGGAAAAGTTTGTTTAGTTTAACACTTTGACAGAGTTGTGGGTTCATGATTTTTATGGGTTGAATGGTGTTCCTTACCCAAATTCTTATGTAAAGTTACTAACTTCCGAATGTAACTATATTTGGAAACTATAAATGGCAATTCCTAGCATGAATAGATGAATTAATTATAATGAGATCAGGAGGATGGGCCTAATTCCATAGCTTAAATGTATATCTCCCTCCAAAATTCATTTGGAATCGGATTCCTAAGGTTACATTATTGAAGCCATCAGGAGGTGATCAGGCCATGAGGACTGAGCTCCTGGGTGGGATGAATGTCCTTATGAAATGGCTTGAGGGAGCAAACTAGTCTCCTTGGCTCCTTCTATCATGTTAATCTGCAGCAAGAGGTGCCATCTATGAAGCACATAGCCTTTCACCAGGCATTATATCTACTGGAACCTTGATCTTGAATTTGCAAATATCCAGAACTGTGACATAAATTTCTATTATTTTGAACTACCTAGTCAGTGATATTTTGTTATAGTAGTTTGAATGGATGAAGATGCTTGTTCAGTATGACTGTTGTTATTGCAGGAAAAGGAAGTTTGGAAATGCACAGAAAGAAGATGGTGGCAAGGCACAGGAAAACTGGGTATCTACAGACAAAGACCCCAGGCTTCAGCAAAACAAACCCTGCTGACACCTTAACCTTGGATTTCAAGTCTTCAGAGATCTGATACAATAGACCTCTGCTGTTTATGGCCCCCAATCTGTGGCACTTTGGCAACATCACATGAGGTTAAGGTGGGCCCTAAATCCAGTGACTGGTGTCCTTGTGAGGGAGAGTTGGACAGACACACAGTGAAGAGAATGGCGTGAGCAGACAGAGACAGCAATTGGAATTTTGCTCCCTTAAAGCTGGGGATACTAAGGATTGCTGGCAACAACCAGAACGTATGTCATGGTTTATGTCGGTGACCCCCAGGCCTCATGTATTTGCACTGTGCATTTGTGATTGGTTCATTGTCTAGTGCTTGGATTGGTGGTGTCAGTGCTGCACCCTCCTAGGGATGGAGCCAGGATGTGATGTAATGGCAGGAAGAAGGTGTGTCTCTCTCTTGCCGGTTTCCACCTTGCTGTTTGCAGCCGCCATGAACTGCGGCCCCACCATGCCACCCTGCCTTCGAGCCAACTGAGTATGGGCTGAAACCTCCAAAAACTGTAAGAAATAAACCTTTCCTTTCCCAGCTTTTGGCATCAGATATTTTGTCTCAGCGACGAATAAAAAGTAACTAAGACAAGGTACAAGTAAGGAAGGGGTCATCTCTGGAGCTTTTAAGGGAGCATGATTTCTCCTTAACATATCAGTTTTGGGCTCAGTTCTGAAGCTGAGGAAAGTTATTTCTATTTTAATCTTTTCACTCTTAATAATTCCATGCAGTACCTCTTGAAACCCCTATACAAACCTCTATACATCCTGCTGATTCTTCAAGTCAAGTTCAGTTTCTGTGAACTACTCCATGCAAAATATACTACTTTTTCTAACACCTCAGAGGAATTGTTGTCTCCTTCAGGATTAGGTACGTGGTTTAGTTTTCTAAAGAATCTCCAAATTCCATTAGCTCTTTAATAAACAAGGGGCTTTTGTCTGTACTTCCTCAGGTCCAAGCTTTTTACCTGTACCACTGAACTCATCATGTTATTTTCACTGTTTGTTTAACTATGAGCCACTTGATTGTGCCCTTCATTTGTGCTAAGGCCACAGACTCTCAAGTGTGTGCTTCTTGAGTGATAGATGTGAAGGAAAGCTGGAGGCCAAGGTGCTTTGCTCAATTTCTCTACATTCCCTTAGTACTAGCCCTCATTTTCTCAGAGCCTGTACGCTTTCAAGAGCTCCAAGTTTAGTGTAACCATGGATCATAACCCTAGACCTTTAAATCCTCACTGAAATTGAAAGCATATCAGATGTTTACAATATCTTAGTGAAATTATTGTTCTATTAATACCTCTCACTTCTATTTGGTTCCTTTAACTTTGTCCCTTAATGCTCAGTTTTCTATTGTTATTTTAAACTTTAAAATCATTCTTAAAATTGCATTTAATGGAAGTAACTATTTTTTTAATCCTATGATGCCCAAACCTCATAATTTTATGTTTATAGTTTCCAATTGCCCTTTCCACAGCCTTACTTAATCTTTTGGGACTTTAATCTCAGTAGGACTGCAGCTTTGCCTTGTGCTTCTCTGCTGTTGCTCTTCCGTGTCTGACTGAGCTCTCCAAGTCTGACTTGTCAGTCTGCTCCTCCCCATCTCAGTCCTGGTGGTTCTTGGAATTTTGAGCAAAGAAACATGGATTGAGTATGATTAGAATGCCCCTGTCCTGATATTGTCTCTTGAGTAAACAACCCATTGATTTGTGTTCCATAGATTGTCATTCATTTATTCAACAATTTGCATTGAATATCTGCTGTATGCCAGACTTAGTTTAGGGAATGTAAATAGTATAAAAAAGATGCTCTTGTGAAACTAACAATAGTTAGGGCATGGGGAGGGGAGACAAAAACAAAAAAATAAGTGAACATATTATTTCAGGTGATGATTAAGTATCATAAGTATACTAAATGCATGGTGTGCTATGAAAGAAACAGAACATGGGGCTGTTGTAGAGAGTATCTGGTCGGTGTGTGGGAAACTTATATAGATTAGGTCATATGGAGTAACATTAAAGTTAAGATTTAATAACGAAAAAGTACCAGATGATCAAGGACAAGAGGAACAGCGAGTGTAAAGGACCTAAAGAGAAAGAAATTGGTATACTTGAGGAAAAGAAGAAAGAAAATAAGGGAAGCAAACTCAGAGAATGAAGCTTACCTAAGGAGAGGGCTTTGATATCCTAGTAGAGAGGTTGGATTTTACTCAAAGGGCAGAGCAGTGGAAAGCAACTGGGAAATTACAGTGAGGGAGAGACAGAGTTCTGATTTATCATTAAAATGATTTTTATGTAGAAATTGGCTTGGGAAAGAGTCAGTAATTGTAGGAATAGTGACACCAGTTAGGAGGTAATTGCAGTAGTGATGATGCTAGGTAACAGTGGCTTAAAGGGGGTAGCAACATAAGTGGTAAGGGGTACACTTACTGTGACAGGAAAGAACAGGAGAAACATGTTGTATGTGAGTAAATAATAAGTTTTATAGGGAGCCCATTACACATGAGATTTTATAAGATGGAGAATTAACAGCTTAATATATGAATTTGGAATTCTGAGTAAAATTGGGAGCAGAAATATAAACTTTGGAATCATCAGTATAGAGATGTTATTTGAAGTCAAGAAACTGGACATGTTCACTCAAATTCAGTGTGTAGATAAAAGAGGCTACATAAGAGAAATGCTTAGTGATCCTTTAGTATTTAAAGTGGTTTAAGATAGAGAAGTCAGGATTAATGTGTCAAGAATATATAACGATAATTTACACATAGGCACTTAGCAGAAGAATCGCAATGTGTGTGAAGTAAGAACTGAGTTAAAGGAAAAATTAGAAAATTCACCAAAAATAGTTGAATACTTCAATATTCCACTTTCAATAATGGACAGATTGGTTAGAGATACTATCAAGGAATTAATGGACTTGAACAATACTACATGCTAACACAACAGAATAGACATCTACAGAACAGTCCAGTAGAATAAATTCTTAAGTAGAGAAGGGATGCTGTGTGGGATAAATGATAAATGAGGCCATAAAACAAATCTCAAGAAATTTATAAGAATTGACAACACACCAAGTATATTCTCTGATTAGCATAGAATGATATTAAAAATTAATAACATAATAAAATTTTGGAAATTCATATATTCATGGAAATTAAACAAGTTACTTGTAAAAAGAAGCAAAGTTTTAAAAATCCAACAAGTCATTATTTGCTTTCTTGGAAGAGATCAATAAAATTGAAAAACATTTATTTAATCTAAACTGATGAAAAGTAAAAAAGAGAAAGGACTGAAATCATTAAAATTGGAGTGAAAGAGTGGATAGTACTATCAAACACAGAGCACAAATAAATTATTAAGGAATAAGATGAAAAATTTTATGTCAAAAATTAGGTAAACTAAATAGATAAATTTCTAGAAAGATACTAATGATTAAAACTTAATAATATAGAGAAATAGACATATGACAAGCACATAGTTGAATTTGTAATAAAATACTGTATGCATACACTAAAAAAAAATCTAAGAACCAGATGACTGGCATCTCAGGTGCAGTTTACAAATTACCTAAAGAACAATGAACACCTACCATTCACAAATTCTTCTAAAAAGCAAAAAGAGAAGATATATTTTCCATTTTACTCTGTAAAGCCATTGTTATCTTGATACTCAAACAATACATTATAAGAATAACACAGATCAATCTCTCTTATGGTTATAGATGCAAAAATCCTCAACAAAATTGTAGCAAGCTAGATCTCGCAGTCTATAAAAAAGGTAATAAACAGCGCCAAAGTTGGAATTTTTCAGAGTTCATACCTGATTTAACATACAAAAATTGTCGATGTGATATGTGATATTGAGAGAATAAGGGACAAAATGAAACAACATGGTAATCTCAACTGATACAGAAAAAACTTTTGAGAAAATTCTATACCTTTTCATAATAAAAACACCTAAAAAACAGAATAAGATAATTTTAAATTTTTTTTAACTTTTAAATAGAATCAAACCAAGCAAAATAAAACAGAATAAAGCCAATCAAAACTAACCAGTGGCACAGGACTTCAAAACAATAGGAAATCAACAACGGTTACCATAATGTCTCCTGTTGTCTTCAAAATAGCTGCAGATATCTTCAGACATAATAAAAGCATAACAGAACAGGACAGAATAGAATCAATAAAAACAAAACAATCAGTGCAATAAATGACTATAAAAGAAGATAAGAGTAAATGCAAAATGGCTACCATAATACATCTTATTATCTTTGTAATAGCTGCCCATGCCATCAGATACAATAAAATCAAACAAAACAAGACAGAATAAAACTCAACCCAACAAAACAGTGAAAATGACACTGGATTTCAAAATGGGATGATAGAGAATTAACAATGGCTACCACCTTAAAGAGGAGATTTCCCCTAGATGCTGCATTGCATATTGTTATCCTCTGAACAGATGATCATACTACTGGCTTTAGATCTGCAAAGCTAGTGAAACACTAAACACTACAAGCATTAAATTGTAGTTACCTCAATAGCTATCATCACAGCCTGTGTTTCTTCAGATCATTCAGTTACCTGTGGTGTGTGGAGGTGTTGGCTCTTCTTGTTTCCCATCCCAGGCTCTGGAAGGGGCTGGCATCTGGCTCTTCCCCCAGCAGCCTGTGCATGGTGCCAGTTCGCAGGGAGCGCTTGCTTCTTGGTGACTTCTTGTTCTCTTCCCCTACAGTCTGCAAACAATGCTGACTCATGGGAAAAGGCTGGCATCTGGCTTTCCCCTCCGCAGCATGCCTGGTGCTGATTCAAGATTAAATTTTGTCCACATAATCGAGGGCATTTATGAAAAACTCACAGCTAACACAATGCTCAAAAATAATAAACTGAAAAATTTCCCCATATAATCAAGAACCAAACAAAGACATCCAGTTTTCAGTTTGGCGATTTAGCAAGAAAAAGAAATTAAAATCTTCTAGCTTGGAAAGGAAAAATTAAAATTATTTCTAAATGCAAATGATATGATTTGCACATAGAAAACCCCAAGGTAACAAAAGCAACAATAACAAAAATATCACATTACATATAGTAAATGAGTTCAGTACGATTGCATGGAGTAGGATCCATATCCAAAAATCATTTTATCTCTATCTCCTAGCATTGGACAGTCTTAAAATGAGGCAATTCCACTAAAAGTATCATCAAAATATACACAAACTTACCAAAAGAAAGTAGAAAGATTGTACTTTCATTTTCAGAGACTACTGCTGAAGAAAATCAAGAAGTTTCTAAATAATTGCAAAACTATAACATATTCATGGATTGGAATATTTAGTGAAGATGGAACACTTCCCAACTTGTTTTACAGACTCAATGCAACCTCTGTGAAGCTGATTTTTTCCCTCAGAAATTGACAAACCGGTGCTACAACTCACATGTAAATGCATGAGTTACAGAATAATAAATGCAGTTTTGTTAAAGAGCAAATTAGAAGGATCCTATTTTGATTTCACAATTTGCCACAAAGATACAGAAACCCAGACCATGTTGTGCGAGTGTACTAATCATGTAGGTTAATGGAATAGCTTGAGTTCAGAAATATACCTTCATGTTAAGTCTATTGATTATGTCAAGAGCGCTAAAGGAATTCAATGGGGGAAAACTTAGACTTTTCAGTAAAAGATGCTGAGAAACTGGAAAGATGAGGTTTTGCTGCTCCTTACTGTATAGAAAATGCAAAAGGGATTAAAAAACTCTAAATATATGAGCTAATACTGTAAAATTCGTGTAGCTCTTAGACCAAAAGCATACCCACCAAAGAAAAAAGTACATTGAGTCTCATTAAAATTTGCACATGGATATTTTTGTGCATGGAAAGTAAAAAGACAATCCACACAGTTGGAGAAAGTATTTGCAAATCATACTCCAAATGTATGGTTCTAGTATCAAGAGATGTGATGAACTATACCTTGTGATAGATTGAGTAATGGTTCCTTGAAGATTTCCTTACCCTAATGCCAAGCACCAGTCAATATGCTACATACCATAGTACTTTACCATTTTCCAAGTTAATGACGTTGAGATGTGGAGATTAGATTCTCTGGGTTGACCTAATATGACTATTAAGGTCTTTGTAGTAGGCAGACAGGAAGATCAGAGCATGAGGGCATGTGACAGTGGGGCAGATGTCAAAGCACTGCAGTCTTAGACCAGGCAATGAAGGAAACTTTGAGGCACAGAAAGTGGCTAAGAATGGACTTTGCCTGAGCTTTTAGAACCATTAGGACCATCTTGACCACTAGAAGGGTGCTGCTCTGACCATACTTGAAATTAAGCCTCCTAAATACCAGCTTGAACTGTTGACCTCCAGAACTACAAAGCAATGAATGTATTTTATTTCAAGCCATGAAATAAATTTAATATTTAATTTGTTATATCAACAATAGTAAGAAAATAAGAATTTTGGTTTCTGGAAATGGGGGGCTTTCATGACATAGAGAAACTGTAGATGCTCTAGTGAAATTGAGGAGTGGGAAGAGGCTGGAGGAATTCGAGGATCATGATAGAAAAAGTCTTTATTTCCTTGAGCAGAATTATTAGAAACATTGATGCCAAAGACTCTGCTAATGAAAGTTCAAAAGGAAGGAAGCAGGATGACAGGAGAAACTTATATACATAAATCACTATGTGTAGAAATCATTACAGATACAATGCTAATAGAAACATAGGTGGCGAAAATGCTGATGATGAGGTCTTGGAAATGAGGAGCACACTGCTGGAAACTGGAGGAGAGTCATCATTATGAAGTGACAGAAAAATTAGTGGTTTTTATCTCACAGGTAGGTGAGAAATAGAACTTGTAAGTAATGTATGAGATTTTAGCTGAGGAGATATCCAAGAAAAGTGTGGGAGTTGTGGACTGGATTTTTTTTATTACTTTCATTAAAATGTGAAGGAGAGACACGCTGAACAAAGAACTGCTGAGCAAAAACAATCTACATCGTGATAGTTTTTGGCTTAGTCTGTGAATATTTTGAAAGACACTTCAACTAGGTGATTCCCTGTCAGGACAGGGCCTCTAAAGGGAAAGTCAAGATATGAGTAGATGATATTTTGAAGTAACTGGGAAGAATTAAGTCAGAATACTTTCATGACACAGGCAGCTCTTTGAAAAGATATCTCAGCAGAAGCCACAGATAAAGATGAGATCATGCAGAAAAGAAAGGATTGTAAAGAGGCCTGAAGTCTAACTGTATGGTGTATTAGCAGATATCATCAGCTTACACCAAAAGCCAACAAAAACCCAGAGCGAGGATGAAATGAAAACACTCAGACTCCAGAAATTCTATAGTCAGGAAACAGGTTGATAAACATGTACTACCCTTTTGAAAAAGCAAAGATTCTTTACAGAATGGAGCCTTCAGCCCAGAAGGACAACAGTGCCATGCTCTGAGGCACTGACAGGAAAGGCTATACAATTTGCCTTTGAGAGTTACCAGATGAGTAAAGACAGTGATAGCAGCAGCAGTGCTAGCAAGAACATTAATTTCCTCCATTCCTGTTCCCATTTCAGGGACCATTTTACATGTGTTTCACGTCTTTATCGCAATCATTTTATTTCATGTCCATTTTCAAAACACGTAAGTTATGGTCTGAAGAGACCAAGAAAGTTGCCTGTGGCCACAGAGCAGGGTGGAGCAAGCTGCCTTCAGGGTTTGGCTGGGTTCCACTCCGCTGTTTCCTTCTTATCTTATAATGGACTGCAGTGATACATAAAGAGTCACCATAAATGTATGAACTTTCAGATGCAAAGGCTATTTGTGAATGAACTGATTTATGATGTTAACACAGGAGAGGGATAAAATTATTAAGTAGAAGGCAGATGTCAGCAGTTCTTTCTGTAGGTACCTCAGTATGAAAGAAATTTTGGTTAAGAATTCCTAGTATTTAGATCATGTACGTCTACTAATCTTATAATGAAATATTAGTACCTCAAGTTGCCTTAAGGCTTATTGTGGAACTCATAGTATACCAAATTTCATGCTCACCAAAAAGTCTACAATTTTAGTATCTTTCTTATGTTTTAGTTCCAAGTAGAAAACAAAGAGAGCAATGATGTCCAGGGAAATTTGTCTGCAGGATAATTGTACGTCTCACTGAACTCAAAATAATAGTCATGAATTGTGTATGACTGCCACGCACATGCTCTAACTATGCCAGATTGCAGAATTATTGCCCATGCCTGTATAGGACAGATCATATCAAGAATTTTAGCTTTTCCTGTGCATACTTAGCACTTATTTGGAATAAATTATTATGTTCCAGGTGGTGTTTCAGGATTTTAAGTATGTTATTTCACCAAGCTCCATGTACAACATTTTTGATAGTAGGTGAAATTCTTTTTTTTCATTTATAGATAAGGTACCTATGGCAGCTAAAAATTAATATCACAGTACAATAAGCATGTGAGGAGCTATGCTTTTTCCTTGGGTTGTCTTATTCCATAATCCAGCTCACCTAGTGACCTGTTTATGTGAAGAACTAGCCATGTGTGAGGGAGATTGATTCATAACCAGATTATTTCAGCAAAATACCATCTAAATACCCAGGAAAGCATAAGGTACTTGGAACTAAACTTGGATTACCCTGGGTTCAGGAAAGGATTATTTAAACAGATGATGCTTGAGCCCATTGCTGCAGGTGAAGAAGGGCATTTCTGGGAGAGAAACATGACCAGAGAAGGCACAGAGGCACCAAAGGCAGAGGGAAGCCTTGTGGCTTGTGGGGAGTTCTGTGCTGCCCAAGATTAACACACATGAAGAATCTGAAGAAGCCTTTCTTTTATGCAGCATCAATATTCATAGGGACGCCCACTATTGTGGTGGAATTTGTGAGGAAGAGTACTAACCCTTGCTTTCACCACTATTTTCTACTGGGCAGAAGGATGGTTTTAAATGGCCACATGTTTATGTAATAGGTTTGCTTCTTTTCTGTTTGGTTAATTAAGTAAAATTTTCACAATTTTCATTTTTTTCTTTTATTAGTAATGCCTACTTATTTTGAAAAATATTTTGCTTATTCTTAATCCCTTTAACTTTCAACAAACCCAACCTGAGGTCTAAACATGCTAATAACAGGGAAAAAGTCACACAAAGAATGTTTAAACATATCTGGCGTAATTTAGTTTTACAGCATGGGACATATTTTCCACTTAGAATCGTAAAGAGTGTGAGGAATGCCACTGGGAAACTGGTTTGGAGCTTATCTTGACACCGAGCTCCTCTTTCTCCCATGGCATCTGAGGGAAGTGTCTCCATTGCCATGCACTATGCACCTGGAAGTGCTGTGGACTGAGTGAGATGTTTTTTGTGAAGGCGTTTTAATAGTGAGGTGTGTATTGATGACACTGCATGTATGAAATCTGGCTTGCTTTGGATTATTCCATTGTCACAGAACATGAAAAGCCAAGCAGTCAGTGTAAGGTTTAGCAAGGAACAAGCCGATAAAGCAAAGGAGAGCTAAATCACACTTGGCATTGTGGGCTATGCTAAGGAGCTCATAAGAGGGAGATCTTAAGGAATGGACTCAGACAAGGAGTTTAGTACATTCGTATGGCAGTATGGGGATGGATATGGGATCAAAGCAGTCAATATGGGAGCAGAGCAGATGGAAGGCTATTGCAATTATTAGTTAGTAGAAGGACATGAGTTACGAATTCTGTTCTGCTGGATCAAACTTTAAATCCTACATTTACTGCCTGTTGCTCCTCTGACACTTGATGTTCTAAGCCCCATTTTCCTCCCTGGGTTGAGTTGAAAGTAAGTAACCTAACATGTGGGGTTGGCGTGGGGTGCAAGAGAGCGCTGGAACATGATGCCTCACACAGCACATGCTGTAAGATGACATCACAGGGTTTTTAGGTGTCTGTCATAATTTTTCCACTAGTATATAATGTTATTGTTGGAAATATCTTGGAAATCTAATCTTTCTTTGGGCAATGTTTACAAATCTTAGAATGAAAATTTCTTCATAAGGGAAGTTCATTGATAGAAATTAGTTCTGCTCCAGATATAGATAAGAGAATATCTGAACCTGAGCACAGAGAGAGTCAGTCTTTTATGGGAAAGAAATGAACTATGAAGAGGGTGGTTGGTGGTACATATGTTGACAGAATGAGAGGCGAACATTTTATCACAAAGTCTAGCCCCACTGATTACAGTCCTCACTAGTGTGGATCAAGTTAAAAATTCTAGCTTTCTCTCCTCACCATTTTTTTTTTT